>PVKH010020880.1:0-14471 GCA_004027955.1 Chaetophractus vellerosus | reverse complement strand
TGAATTTTATGTTCCTTGTTCTTTTACTTTCCTTTAGTAGAGTTTTCTTTCATTCAAATGCATTTCTTAAATTAAATTTTTATTTTACTTCTTAACTTTATATAAAATTTAACATGTTTTACCTAAACTTCTAGCACTTATTTTTGAACATATTATTCCATTGCTAATATATACCCATATTTTTGCATATACCACGGTTAATTATTCATCCACTGCCTGTTGATGGGCATTTGGTTAATTTTCAGGGTTTTGCAATTGTGAAAAGCGTTGTTCCTTCTGATTTTAGTATTATTTTTATAGATATCCCAACTTGTTTTTTGAGAAAATTCTGCTGAAAATAGCACTGAGTAGGGTAGGTGAGATACAAAGTCTCTTAACCAGGGAACGCTAATAGGTGACCTTTAAGTAGTAACCTCTAGCCTTGACCAGAAGCAGGAGCTTATCAAGGTAATATTTGAGAGTATTTCAGCAGTGAGGGTGAAATACAATTCAGTGAACCCAGCAACAATACTAATAGACTAGTTCTTATTGATTTAAAAATGTGGAAGTTGATTTAGAATTCCTGCACATCCTGAACTTATTTTGAGCCAGTATTTGACAAATTTCCAGAAAAGTAATTGCATTAAAATCAGTATATCAGTCAAGAAGTATGTCAATCAAAAGTTTGATTTTGACCATTTTTGTTTTATTTCCGTTTTTAGGAGAAAAATGACCTGAAGCGTGCTGGATTCATGCTTCAAGAAGCAGACAAATTGGGCTGTAGACAGTTTGTTACTCCTGCAGATGTGGTTTCGGGCAATCCTAAACTCAATTTAGCTTTTGTAGCTAATCTGTTTAACACATATCCATGCTTACATAAGCCTGATAATAATGACATCGATATGAATTTATTGGAAGGTAAGTTCTTTCTTCCTTAAATTGGCTCACTGTATTTATCTTTTTGTGGTACTGTTCTTCACTGTCAGAGGTAGTGAATTGTGGTGGGAGATGCAATTTAGCGTGTTTAGGCATGTGCATCCATTAAAAAGCTCAGATAACAGAAGGTGGATGTTGGGTTTGATTAAAGGACAATGCTGGGGTAAATCTTACCTTTCATTTCCTATAAAAGCCCAGTGAAAAGTATCATACATTTAAAATATTCTTTTAAACGATCACATAACAGTAACTCCACCACCAATCTGGACAATGAATTATCTATTGGAAAAACAGATGTAGCTTTTTTTCTCCTCTGTAAAGCTACGGTTTGATTCCAGCATTGTTCTCTTTTTAATGTTTTTAGTGCCTGTGAAAAAATTATAATATTCATTACTTGTCTTGTGTGTGAGCTATCATTATCTGTCTCATAATTTATAACACTTTCCTATTTTGCTTCATAAAATGCAGATTTGACCCCTCCTAATGTAGGTACTGTATTTAGTACTTTTCTATACTCTATAAATATATTCATTATGATGTTCTTTTTATTAGTACCATTTATTCTTTTCATCTGGGTTGATATTTATTTTTTTGCATTGTTCATGCTGTGTTATTTCTGTCTTAATATGCCTGTAGAATGAATGACTACAAGCAAGAAAGACAAATGAAGCTTAATTAGAATAGCAGAGCAAGGCTGTGATTATGTAAATTTACCCCCTAACTTGCCTTCTATAATCATGGGATATTGTAGTTATAAACACATTCGAGACCAGTTTTGACAGTTGGACTTCATGATCTGATGTAAATCCTTTATCCCTCTCCTGTATAAATAAACAAACTTACTTTATATCACAAGTGATCTCTCAAAGGACCCATTTCTGTTCTATAACAGATAATTTTGTATTATTTAGCTTTTACCGAACGTCATTGAAGCTTACAGTATGTGAATTGTCATAGTGACAAAAGCATTATCAATATTTGGTTCTTTTTCTTCTTATCTCTGTTTCTCAGTCTCTCCTTGTCGTCTCCCACTCTCACACTCTCAACCACATGCATCGGTCTCGGAACTAAAAGTAAAAACTGTGGCAACAGTGGTAGCAGTTGTTGGAGGAAGGGACCAATCCAAGATTTTCTTTCTAGTTGCTCTAGTTTGAAGAAGGTAGTTCTCAAGTAGGGATCCTTTTGGGGGGAAGGGGGTTAAGTTGCCCTGTCTCTGTCACCCACCACTTACATTCTTTGTCCCCAGTGAAGGAGAATGAGAAATCAATTTCATGATCTTTTTTTCTTTTTGACTGCCACAACCAGGACTCAAATGTCTTTGTCACCTCATAATTACATTTTTTTTGATAAAGAAGTTTCAGGTTTAAAGAAAATGTTCTTTGAAGAATATGATTAACACAATTCACTGTTCCTGAGGTTCAGTAAGATAAAGACTATATTCTCTATATAGGTATATAACTGAGAGGGACCAGAGATAAAATGTAGATTTTTCAGCAAAGAGAAATTTAGGGTGAGGGATTAGAACTTAAAAAACATAAATAGGGGAGTGGATGTAGCTCAAGTGGTTGGGCACCTGCTTCCCATGTACAAGGTCCCATGTTTGATCCCTGCTACCTCCTAAAAAAATAAAACAACAAAAAACAAAGCAAACAAGTAAAAAAACCAACTCTTATTGGGGAGAGGATGTAAATAAAAAGAGTGACTGCTACGTTTTTATTAGTCTGGAAAATTTCAAAATCCCTCTGTGTTTTAACAGTAGAAGGCATTGTTTAGAGTGGCATATTAAAAATGATCTGCTTTTTATAGTCACTGAATTCTTGCTAGATGTCTTTTCCAACTTGCTCGCTCTTACTCCTATTTGTTACGTTTGAATTCTTTTGCTAGTGTTCAGCATGCATTTGGAATTTTTCAGTGTGAATAGGATTGCTAAATATTTCCATTAGTTTTAACTATGTTTCAAAGAAGATACTATGGGAATTATTTATCAATCATCTGTGTCTAGAACATATGTATGTCCTGATGTATCTTCCAGGAATGGATTTGACTTTGACTGTCATTGGAAATTTTTCCTCTCTAAATTTGTTTTTTATAGATCCTTATGAAATTTGAAACTGACCTTATCCTAAATTCATATAACAGTATGTCCTTAATGGCAACGAATTATATATCTAGGGAAACAAATTAAAATCCAATTAAATATAAAAAATCTGCATCAAATTGAGCAAAAATAAAACCGTGGGCAATGTATAAAAAGCCCATATCAGAATTCGTTTGTGATGATACAAAGTACATAGGCCATGGAATTAGAAAGATGTGGTTCAAAATCATGGTTCCACCTTTTAATATCTGACTGACCTCTGTGAGCCTTGTTTTTCTCATAAATAAAACAGGGCTAACGATACTTATGTTGAAGAATTCCAGAGGAAGTTAAACGTGATAAAAGATGAAAATGTTTATTAGCTCATATGATGATAGGGCAGGAGGAGGAAAGCACCTAAGATATCACTTGGAACTAAAATGAATGTTCAGCATGTTGGCTCCCTTCTCTTTGCCTACTTTTAGTGTATTTCTTACTTTTTCTGAAACCCTTATCAATTGCAGATGTTAGTTTGACCCTGTAAATGAAAGGAGTGTTTTATACTTCTTTTGATTTTGTGTATCAGCTGTAAAGATTTTACTTCTAAGATTGCTTGAGTTGTCTGCAATCCAGACAACGTTTTCCAATATGGAATACATATGTTTTTGTAATGCTTTCCCATGGCTCTTGCACATATGCATAGTGCTTCTGGCTTTGAGCATTTATTTACCAAGATGATGTGAAATGGTATTAGAAAATAAATGCTTACATAGAAAATCTATTTTACTTTCTAGGTATCAGATTTCAAAATAGTAATTATATAATTTGAAAAATAGGGAGAAATATGAACCTCTGAAGTGTATCATAGTTTCAGAACTCCAAAAAATACAAGTTCAGTGTCTTTTATATGTTATTCGCTACATTATCATGTTCAATGGAATTTGGATATAATTTTAATTAAAAAATTAAACCATTGTGACCCTATCAATGTTTGTAACTTAACAATAAAAATTGGATTTTCCTGGCTGGAAAATGTAAAATTTCTCTAATTTCTAAAAAAAAAAAATGTATATAGCGCTATAAAAGATAGTTGTTGTTAGAGAAACAACCAAGAGGTAAATCCAAATCAAATGTATCAACCTATTGATCATAGTATGTTTATATTTATATCACTTTGGGGACAATTCAGATCTTTAATTTGCACTGCTTAAAGACACATAAAAAAGGGCAAGCACGGATTCTAAGGTATTTAAGTTGAACTCGGTTCTTTTTTTAAAAAGGCTCTTATGTAGGTTGTTTATTATAAAGAGGTAGTGGCAGATCTCACAGAGTGATTAGTTACCTTTTGTGCAAACCAGAAGGAAAACATTTAAGGAAGAAATTATATGACTATAAAATTTAATAGAGAAATGATTAAAACAGATTCTGGGGAAGCAGTTAGATAATGGCATTGAAAACCATATGAAAATACAGCGGGCAGTTTTATTTCCTTTACATTTGGCATAAAGAACAGGATCTCTCCGATCTTACAAGGTTATGGATCTTATTCTGAGAGTTCAGTTTTATGCTCTGAAGATAACTGAAGGGGTGTCTCTGTA
The DNA here is from genome assembly GCA_004027955.1 of Chaetophractus vellerosus. Taxonomy (NCBI): domain Eukaryota; kingdom Metazoa; phylum Chordata; class Mammalia; order Cingulata; family Chlamyphoridae; genus Chaetophractus; species Chaetophractus vellerosus. The sequence goes on along the minus strand of PVKH010020880.1, from coordinate 9,881 downwards.
GGAATGGGCCCTTTGAGCTCAGATGGTTATAGATTTATATGCCAAACTGTCCTGGGGGTCTCACATGGTCCAAAGTCTAGAGATTGAGCTGAGCTTACCTATGGCTTAGAAGTGATGAGAGGTATAAAGGCTTCCATTTTTCAGGAGGCTGCTGATCAGATATAGGCAGTTAATTCCATTGTCCCCTAGCTTTGCGGAAGAACAAACTATAATATTACAGTCACTTGGGACTATTTGCAGTCCAGAAGATGACGGGAAGACAGATGTGACAGAGAGATTCCACATCTCCACCCACTTTGTGACACACTTAACTCCCATTTTCCTTATGGATGATGTAAGCACTGTTATCAGATGAGCACTCAGGGAGGTTAGGTTATCACAGCATCCTGTGGGGGGAGGGCTGCATCCCTTATGTATTTTCAATAGTGACAACCTAAAATAACTCAGAAAGCCTGTAAAGTAGTTACATCCTTCATTACCTGTTAGTTAAGCAGTTTTATTCACATACCGTTCAATCCATCCAAAACCTGTTTAATATTGCCTATAATCCCATTTGCCCTTCATTGCTGTTTGGCATAATTAAACTATAGGTTTCTGTGCCTGGAAACTTTCGGTTACAAAACCATAAATTTTAGAAGCACTGCACCTGGGAAAGGCACAGCTATTCTATTTCTATTTAATGTGCTTATATTACCCTGACTGCCAATCCATTTTGTATCTAATAGCAAACTATATATAGGACCACCTAAGTTTAGCTGTTACCTTTCTAGATAGAGAAATCCATGACTTAGTGGTTCATAGATATCAAGTAAGAGAATTAGATGGAAATATTTAGAGCAAATAAAGTCTTCCCAGACAGTGAGGGAAAAGGGACTTTGGCAATAAGGGACTTTTTCCCCTTAAAGAAATTGTAGTATCACAGGAATCATGGTAAAGTATGTATGGTCAGTTCGCATCTGTCAAATGGTTTAAAATATATAGTTCCTGATTCCTTTTGTCCCGAATCATCAGTGTGAATCTGTGTCTACTGTAGGAGAGAGCAAGGAAGAGAGAACATTTCGGAACTGGATGAATTCCTTGGGGGTCAACCCATACATTAATCATTTGTACAGGTAAATATTTTATTTTAATTTATTAAGTGTAATTTATCCCAGTCTTTCTTGCTTAAAAATGGCAATATATTAACATTGGTGGCACTAAAAAAGTATTTTACTGAATCATTTCCTGTGCTGCAAGTAGTGCTAACAATATGTCTTAGAAGGTGTAGCTGGGAAGAAACTTTGCTTTTTTCTTCATATGGAATCTACCAACTTACCTTGAAAAATGAAAAAAAAATGCAAAAGAATTTAACATTATCTAATTGCATGTATTTTTTAGGATAAAAGGTCTAATTAAACCTTTTAATAAAATACATAACCAGGGAAATTTTTTATAATTATTAATTGAGTTGTTATTCAAATGTGAACTCAAAATTAATGTCACAAAAGACCAAGTTTACTGGCTGGCTAACTGAGAATTTATAATGTGGTAATTTCTGCTTCTTGGTGTATAGTCAACATATTCTTTCACCAGTTTTAAAACCAGAATTGGCTTATTACAGTAATTGGTTTTGATGTGATAGACCCATATTTGAAAAATCTTTAAAAGAATGTGTAACTTCTAGCTAGATAAGAAGAGATGTAAGTCATTTATACTGGGACTACTATTCTAGAAGGAGGGCAGTAAAGAATTCAAATATTGGAGATTAGAAGGGATTAGATTAAGGACTAATTTGGAAGCATGTCCATAATATATCATCAAAAGAAAAGAGCAGGAGGGGATGTGGCTCAAGCAATTGGGTGCCCACCTCCCACATGGGAGGTCCTGGGTTTGGTTCCCAGTGCCTCTTAAAGAAGAAGAGCAGACACTGGCAGCAGATGCTGCAACCAGCAAGGAGTGAAGTGGCTCAAGTGGTTGGGCACTCGCCTCCCACATGGAAGGTCCCGGGTTTGGGTCTTGGTGCCTGGTGCACCAAATAATATTTAATAAATATCTTTTAAAAAAGAAAAGAGGAGTAGGTATAGAATGATCCCATTTTTGTTTAAAAATTGAGTGTGTATGTATTTGTGTATGAATATAAAAAATAATTTGGAGGGATGTAAACCAAACTGGTAGTGGAAGTGGAGGATAGTGAGGAGATCTTTATTTTAATCTTATTAAATTAAATATGGTTTGAATTTTTTCTAATGAATATGTATTTCTTTTACAATTAAAAAGTAAATTTAAAACAAGGGGATTAAGATTTGTGAGAATGCTAGAGCTTGCTGTGGATAACAGTAGAGAAGAGAATTCACCAATTTTTTTAGTTAAAGATTATTTAGTTGTAGTTACATAGTTCCTGAAATTCTAGTACAGGGCTTCTAGGCATATGTATATTTTTCTTGGAAAAAGGAATGAAAGTTTCAGAAAATTTTCAAAAGAATTTCCAACCTTAAATTGAACCATTGGCTATAGAAAAGCAATAGCCAGAGGTCTAGTTGGCACACAACCATGGGCCCAGGAGTTTGTGACTGGATCATATTCCTAAAAATACCCCTAAGCATTTTACCTTCCTATCTACAGTATATCCAGCCCCAAACCAAATAATAATTTAGATTGATTTTCACTGAAAATTCTCTCTTCCAAACAAATTATTAAATATATTTTATGAACTCTAGCTATCAGTTGTAGAAATTTTTCGAATGCAAGTTGGTTCTGGAACTCATCTTAAAGTCCCTGGAAACCAACTCTCTGGGCCTCAGATTTCCTATTTGTAAAATATGAACAATAATACCATACTACATAGAAATAAGAATGAATTCATTTAAAATAAAAAATAAAATCTTATGAATAGGTGAGATTGCAGAAGCTATACAAATACATTAGTGATTTCTTAATATGAAATGCTCCATTTGCCTATAGAGATAATAGCTCTTAATTACCTCCATCACCTAGTACAGGGCCATTCCTCTTCACTGCCATTTGGTGTGTTCTCAGACAATGCAAAATAACTTTAATGTGAAACTTAGCAAAACATAATTCAGTGGACAGCTTGTTGGGGGGAGAAAGCCACATAGTGTATCACAGACAGAGCTAGCAGTTTTAAAAGCAATATGTATTTTCTTTATCCTCTTAGCACACAGAATTGAGAACAGACTCTACAGACGCACTTTGAGCTTCTCAAAAGAATATGTTTTTCTGAATCCAAAGTGGATATATTTTTACTTTAAGAGTTCCTACTTGCTCATAAATTCCTCCCTTCATTATTTAATATGCACATACCCTACTGAGCAGTAATTATTTTTAAAAAGTTAAAAAACTCATAATGCATAACTAATTCATGAATGTATTCTCACTGTACAAGTTTCAGGAAGTGCATAACTATTAGAATAAGGGGCCGGCTGTGGCTCAATTGGTAGGGCGCCGTTTACCACATGGGAGGCCCCGGGTTCTGTTCCTGGGGCCTCCTCAAGCAGGCAGACCATCTTGAGAAGGCAAGCCGCCACGGGCAGGGCAAGTTGCCACGGGCAGGGCAAGGCCGCTGTGGGCAGGGCAAGCTGCTGTGGGCAGGGCAAGGCCACTGTGGGCAGGGCAAAGCTGCATGGGCAGGGCAAGCCCCCACGGGCAGGGCAAGCCGCCTGCGAGCAGGCAAGGCTGCTGCGCGGTGAGCTGACTCGGCGGGTCGCCGCAATGGGGGGAGACAAGCAGATACAGAAGAATGCAAAAATGAACACAGCAAGAACAAGCAGAAATGGGGGGATATATAATAATAATAATAAAAAAACCTATTAGAATAAAATAAACTATGATAATCTTGCCCTGACCTCTCCTATACTCGTTTGACCCTGTGTAGAGGTAATCATTATTAACAGTCCTTACCACATATAGGCACTAAAATATATTTATCTTTTAATTTTGTTTAATAAATGGGGTCAAACTATAGGCATTTTACCTGCCATTTGCTTTTTTGAAAAGTTAATATATCTTGGAAAACTTTTCATATCAGTACATACAGATCTACCTTTTTTTGTCTCCTGGTGGCCCTAGGAGTCCATAATATAGATAGTTAATTCAACATTCTCCTCCTGCCAAGTCCAAATTTTATAAATAGTGTGACAGTGAGTGTCCTTGTGCATATATCTTTGTAAACATTTCCAGAAAATTTTTGGAGCAATTCCTAGATTGAAGGCTCTTGGTCAAATGAAATGTCCTGAATTCTTTAAGCATTAAATGGTCCTGCTATATTTTTAAAGACATAAGCCCCTCTCCAGCATGCTTAATAAAATAAGGTAGTACCAATATTTTCTGCTCCTTCATTTGCTTTCCCTTCCCATTTCTAGTGACCTTGCAGATGCTTTAGTGATCTTTCAGCTCTATGAAATGATCCGAGTGCCAGTCAACTGGAGTCATGTCAACAAACCTCCTTATCCTGCTCTCGGAGGGAACATGAAGAAGGTAAATGAAATAATGACCGAGGATATGTTGTTATCGTTCTGATATTAAACAGAGGATTTAGTTTCATGGAGCTTGGTAAAGTATTGTCTGTCCCCACAATTCTTATTCCAACCAAAATGTGATCAGCTGGATAGCCTTTTTTCACGTTTGCTTTAACAAATGTTTGGAAAAATGAAAGCAGTCCCCCCAGTCAGACACTTTATGTAACTCTTTTTGTCTCTAGCAGGTTGTAGTTCAAACAGCTACTGTATTGGAAGCAAAAGTGAATATTATGAGGTTCTGAGGAATAAAAGATCATAGGCTGCACTTATCATGAAAGGCTTCATGGACGAGGAGGCATTTGAGTTACACCTTAAGAAATGGATAGAGTTTTGTAAGAAGGGGACTAGAGAGGAGGCTGGGGATTTAGGAAAAGGTATGGTTGTAGGAAAGTCTAAAGTGTGTTTCTAGGAACTGAGGAGAATAGTTTGGCAATAGCAGGGGATTCTGATAGGAAAACAGTGAATGGTAATTAAAAATTTGGATTGGAGCCATATGATGAGAGCCTTAATATCAGATTAAAGGGCTTGGGTTTTGAACTATAAACAATATTAAATATTTCTGAGGAGAGCAGTCACTTGATTCCAGCTGACAGGAAAATAATCTGGCAGATGATATAGAGAAAAATTCTCCTCTCCCAGTCTTCTCCTTCCTCAAACAAGGGATCTGTGTTATCCTTGGTGTTCGTGTTTCTTCCCCTGAATCTCCTCTTAAATGTTTAACTTTTGTTTTGCTTTTGATTTTCCTTTCTATTTCACTTTCTTTTTAAAATAAAAGTATGTAGGACTTCTTAATCTTTATATTTTGTTTTAACTTTATACGTTCATTTAAAATGATGTAAAGAATTTATACAAAAGAAATCAATGGACTCGATTTTCTGTACCTTATCTATATAGCTACTATGAAATCAATCTGCATTTTCACAAGGTTAAAATTGTCTCCTATTGAATAAATGGGAAATATAACCATATCCCTGGATAGAAAGACTAAATATCTTAAAGATATTAACTTTTCCCCAAGTAATTTATAGGTGGAAAACTAATTCCAGTTAAAATTCCAGTAAGTCTTGGCAAAGTTCATATATGTGTGTGTTGGGGGACAAGACTTATATAAAGTGATTCTAAAGTTCCAATGGGAGAAGGAACAAGCCTGAATAATCAAGATCGTTTTCCAAGGATGTTGAGGGAGGGATTGTTAAAAAAATATATAAAAATTTTATTATATAGCTACAGTAATTGAAACAGTTTAATATGGATATAAGAATTGAATGGAATAGGATAGCCTACAAATTTATCCTAAAATATAATAACTTAAGACATGATAAGGTGGATGCTAAATTCAGTAGAGAAAGTAAAGGTCATCTAACAAAGATGTTGGCACAACTGGTTACTATTTGGGGAGAAAAAGGGTGATCTGCACCATATACTACCCACCAAAACAAATTCCAAATGGATTAAAGGTAAGGACTTAAAGAGTTAAATGTAATAAATGAAACTTTGAAGAAAACAGAAGTGAAGGATTATCTACTCTTGGAATGATAAAGAAAATTACAAAGAAAATTTTGATATACCAGATTACATATAAATTTAAAACTTCTGTATTCTAAAATAAAAATCATAAACATTATTAACAAGCAAACAATAAACTTGGAAACAATATTTACAGCAAATATGATAAATAGCTCATATTCTGAATATATAAATAGTTCATACAAATTAATTACTAAAACTCAAATTGCTGTAACTAAAAGTATAATAGCAAAATGGGGAAGCAACAAGAGTGAACAATTCATAGAAAAAGAAATAGTGATGATAATATGCATGTCAAAAACTTTCACCCACAATTAAGAAATGTAGTTTAAAATAATTTTGATTGGTTAAACATACAAAACTTTCTTTAACAATAATCAGTGTTTAGTAAAGGTGCAATGAAATATGCACTGCATCCAGCATGAGAGGAAGTGTTAATTCGTATAGCCTATTTAGAATGAGTTTGGTGATACGTATCGGTAGGTTTCAAAAAGTCCTTTGACCTAATAATTTAATTTTCTGTAATCTATCTGGATGAAATAATCAGAACCTCAGACAAGAAGTTGTGTGCCAAATGCTAATCATATAGCAATGTTTATAGAGAAAAAATTGAGAAATACCTATTTCAATAAAAAGGATTTATAGACTATGCTACACTTATAAGAGGAAATAAATTGTACCATTAAAAATAGTGGAAAGGAGCAGGATACAAAATTATATACATTTATACATAAATGCTATGAATCTGATTTGTTTAGACATACACATATTCAAAAAGGACTAACATTCTTCCAGATCTCTAGAATAAACATGTATTTATTAAGTTAGTGATAATAAAGCAATTTTTAAAAAAGAAAGACTAAAAGGAAACATAATATTTACAATATTTAGATAGACGATATAAATTACAAGAGATTAATAGTCATCATATTTTTCAGCACTTCCTGTGGTTGGACTGCCTAAATTTTTAAAATTTGATTTGATTAGCCTATAATCCTTCTGATGGGAGTGAATTTCAGAAAATTTTTTTGACTAATTTCATGTAAGTTCTTGTCTTAAAATTTTTAGGTGCAAAATATAACAGGAAAATAGAAATTGGACCATCTGTTGTACCTCAGATTTTTATATTAATTTAAAAATGCCACAAATGAATCATATGCAGAATGCTTCCTTATAACAAATACTAGCTATTTGTAGAATGAAGCATAAAAGCCTGGAAATAAATTCAAGATGTTTAAAAATTGAAGTAGGCAGTACTTTCATAATATAGTACCAGAGATTTTTATGGACTTTGAGCAATCCTCAGCAGACATCACTCTGCTTCATTTGTAAAGTTCCTAAAGCTGCACCATTAAAATAGTCTTTCTTAACTATTTCTTTTTAATTTGGAACCCTTTGTCCCACAATGTAACTCTTCTCATTATCCAAATGATCTAATCTTCACTTTTGTCCAAAGCATTGGAAGTGCTTGGTAATTATTTCTTCCGCTAACTCTGTTAGACTGCACTCTTCAATCTTTTCTTGCTTTCTTTGTCCCTATTCTTACCTCTTTCTCAGGTTTTTCATCTTTTGCCCAGCAACTCTAGGAACTCCCAACTCCCAAGTCTTGGTCAAACATGCTTAACTTTCTCTAATCACATCCTTCAGGGAACAGATTCATTTTTAGGGTTTTAAGTACTACCACAAACATGGCTTACCTCTAGGAACCCAATTTCTGATTCTTTCTGTCATTTAGAACCTCTCCAGATCTCAGAATTGTTCTGCTGTATTTTAACCAAATGTTGCCACAAAATAGAACACATCTTTTCCCAAATGCTGGCATCATTTTCATTTTGATTATCTTAAGCTCCTAGACTAGCAAACCCGGGTTCCTTTCTCACCATCACGCCTCAGAAATGTTGGTCAAATATCTGTAAAAAGAGGTGACCCTTCACTGGAACACATTTTACACGTAAGTGATTATTACAATCTGCTAGAAAATTCTCCCATTTAAATAGGTGTCAGTGGAAAACAAGCTGGCTCCCATTTGTCCTGTTCACACATGAATTAGGAATCGACTCCATTTTTCAACACTATGCGTGTCATAAGCATTCATTTCTGTTAAGCTGGCTAAACATATAATATGGCTACTAATAAAAAAAGAAAGAATTTTGTAATATTATCTCCTTGTATTTTTTAAAAAACAATCACATCAAAGATTTTATTTTAACTTATTAAATGAGAGAACAAGCCAAATGTTACAACAGGTTCAAAAGATTGTCCTGCATTTTTATTTATAACAAATTGAAGTTTGGGGATTTGGATTCTCATTTTTAAGGAACAGCATCCATTTATGCAAATTCTGTTAGAGTCCCTTTCTTACCTTCCTAGATACCTTTCCTTATTTTGGAGAAAATATATTTGTGTCTTAGGTTGAATTGTTTTGTAAAGGAACCATAACTTGGAAAAAATAGAAGAAACCAGTTGTATTAGGCAGGGTTCTCTCGGGAAACAGAATCAACAGGAGATATCTGTCAATAATATGAGATTTTATAAGAGTCTCTCACGCAACCGTGGGGATGCCACAAGTCCAGGTTCCGCAGGGAGGCTGCAAGCCAGGGGCTCCGATGAAAGTCCAATGAAAGGTCCTTGATGAGTTTCTGGGAGAACTTGGCTGTCCAAAGATGAGCTGGGAAATTCTCTCTGAATGTTGAAATCACTTCCCCTTTTAAGGCATTCAACTGATTGGATAAAACTGTCATCCATTCTTGATGCAATTTCGCTGATTGATGCAGATGTAATCAGCCATCCACGCAGTAAACTCACTGGTGATCGAAGTTCATAAATGCTCTTGTATTACGATTAGCCCAGTGCTTGCTGGACCTAACACCTGGACACAATTACCTGGCCAAGTTGACACATTAGCCTAACCGTCACACTAGTTATTCTATTTTCCTTGACTAAATGCTTATTTTATTCCAACAAGTATTTTTAAGCATGTTTTAATACTGGTGATATTGCATGATTATCAGAGCTTACAGTTTCACTGGAGAAAAAAAAGCCTCAGTTACATCAGAATTTATATTTATAACTTCTGATATGAGAAGTATAGTGTTAGATGATGTATTAATCTGCCAAAGGGGTACCGATGCAAAGTATCTTAGAAATCTGTTGGCTTTTATAAAGGGTATTTGGGGTAAAAGCTTTCAGTTACAACGCCCTAAAGAGTCCCAACTCAAGGTTGCTTTCTCACCAAAGTCAGTTGCCACATATTGAGGCAAGTTGGTTGCTGATCTCTCCCCTCTGGGCTTCCTCTCTCTCATCTGCAGGCTGGCATAGGGTTTGTCTCCCAGGGCTTCCTCTCTCTCCTGGCATAGGGCTCATTACTTTCAGGCCTTCTATATTAGTCTCAACTCTCTTTCCAAGATCAGCTGTAAACTGTCAGACAAATGACTCATCTCCCCTGGGCCTTAGCTGTTTGAACCTTCATTCTGTCACATGCAGAATCAGAATAACAAAGTTCTCTTCTAGTGTGTCTTCTGGAGTGAGTGTCTACTTATATCAGCCCACCAAGGGGGCAGGGACGCAACATGATTTACTCCTTACTGACATAGCCCAAACAGAAGCCCTAAATTGTTTTTAAGTAAACTTAATCAGAGGCCCCTCACTGAATTTAATACTATCAGAGTATCACACCCAGAGGAATAGTTTACAACATAGTCTTTCTCTTTTGGGGATTCATAAAAGAATCTCAAACTGCCACTGATGATTAGAGATGATTGGCCAGAGTATACAAGACAGTCTCTAAAGATAGTATTTAACTGGACTTATATCACTGGAAAGAAGGTAGGTGGGAAAAAA
>PVKH010020879.1:0-14305 GCA_004027955.1 Chaetophractus vellerosus | reverse complement strand
AAAAAAAAAAAAACACCAAAAAACAAAAATGAACACAGCAAGAACAAGCAGAAAGGGGGGCAGGATATGTAAAAAAAAAAAGTTCTCTGATACTTACTATATTTCATAGCTCCATCATTTCTGCATATACACATGGGAACTTCTCCCTAGCATCACGGAAAACCATCTGTTGAACTTGTTCTTCAATGCAGCTCAGAGATGCTCTTCTCTCTTTGTGGCATGGAGTATGGCCCTCTCTGCTTTGGCCCCCTGGTAGCACTAAGTAGAGTAGGAAGATGTAGGACTCCCAGGACCTCTGCCACCATGTTGTATTGTAATGACCATGCCTGTCTATTCTCCTCACCAGAGTGTAGCTTCTCCTTGAGGCTTGATATTCCCCACTATTCCTCTGCGCCATACTATTATTTACACTTGAAAAATTAAACAACTTCTGGATTCAAACCTCGATATTCTTATTTGAATTTTCCATTTTCATTATACTACTTAGTTGCTATTGTAATACAATAAATTTTTAATTGTTTACAAACCCCTTTAATACTAGGTGTTTTGTATTAAACTAACATTTTATTCTGGTGTCCTGGGAAGCGGTCCCTTTTCTCAATAAAATAGGTTTTGTCATCCAACTTTGTGTGCCATTGATGAACACATAATGGCTGCTGTTCCCCAGCACTCTCTAATTGGATTGGAAAATATTGCTGTGACAAACCACCAGAACAATAAAATCAGGATGTTCTTCAGATTCCAGAGAAGACGATTCTGAGAGCTGTTTGAATTCATTATAATTTAGCGTTGTATTTGTATAACTTTAATTCATTTGTAATCTGAACTTTATGTACAATGCATACAATGCATTTGTTCTCATGTTTAATCACTTTTGTATGCCCGCCAGCGGGGCAAGCTGCCCACGGGTGGGCAAGGTCATTGGTAAACAAATGGCTTGTCCTTGAGAAAATATTTAAGGCTAAACGTATATTGAAGTGCCCACTGTGATTCTGGGCCAATCACTTTATAACCGTGTGTAAATGTGTGTGTATCACATAATTTCATCACAAAATATTATCTGAAAATATCTACACCATAATGTATTCTGCACTGTGTTATCCCCTACAATAGGAATTCTTGTCCTAAGATTGTTTTTCCCTTTCTAAGACTAGAAGCTCTCATTTGTGCAAAGAAAAGAAAGAAATTAAATGAGAAACAATAAATTCAAGAAGCAATTTAAGGTCAGATTTCTCTTGCAGCTGTCCAGTCCCTTTCTTTCTTCACGTCCCCCATCTCAATTTTTTAGAATTTAGAACACATATAAGGAGAAACATGTTTACCGTGCTGAGGAGCTGAAGTATAACACTTGCTAGGTTATATCTGAATAAGTATATAGAAAATAAAGATGTAGCTAGAATATGAAATTCTACTTATGACGTGGTTCTATTCTCACGTGGCTTCTGGGCAGGCTGAGAGGATGTCTCTGGGAAAGCTTCTTAGGAGATACAGTGTTCTAAACAGATGAAAGTGTGTTCAGGTTTTTTAATCCTTAAATCTTTGGAAATGAGCAGTCAATTTCCGGTAAGATAAGTGTGGTTCTTGTTAGGCGTTGGCCCGTGTTTTCTATTAATAGCTGGACTGTAAACATTTTAGGCTCGGCTGACCACATAGAGCCTCAGTCTCTCCTTCTCTGCTTCCTCCTTGCTTAAAAATACCTGAAAATGTGAAAAACAGTCTAAACACCCAGACATAGAAAAACAAACCATGGGCCAAATTTGACTTGTGAGCCCATTGTTTTGGACCGCTTTACATCATCAGACTAATTTTTTTGAAATAGCTTATATTAGAAGTTGAATTTCTACCAAAGAAAAATCAGCTTAGTTAACTTTGAGTCTTGTAATGAGCTGGAATGCTAAAGAAGCAAATGCTTTGCTTTTAAAATAAGTGATATTAGATATCTCCATTTATAATATTAGAAATAAATGGAAACTACTCATTTAAGGGCTATCCATATGTATGGTGGAAAGAATCGGAAAATTTTTCTTTGTACTTTCATGCAAAGAAAGTTTTAAATCCTTCCCCTCTGCCCCAAACAATTGCGGATATCTGTTCTGCGTTATTCACGCTTTGCTACTGTTTCAATAACTGCAATAGAACCACCTCTGTGAATTTTGCTTTGCCCAGCAAAATTTATAAAGAAGGAAATTTGGTTTAATATTGATATTAAGCTGAAGTGCAAGATAGTATGAAAAAGGTGGAAATAAAGCATGATGAATTGACCTTTTGGTAACTGCAAAGGACACCATATCTAATAAAGACTTGACTTTATCTTATATTTTAGGATATGTCACAGTAAGTTCACAGCGTCCCAAAAGTAGTTATTAATTCTAAATTGAAATGTCTTGCGATGCTGTCATAACGTGGGGTTTGGAGGGGAAAGTAAAGTTAATGTATTCCTAAATGTTTCTCTTTTCTATTGAACCTATTTTAAACCAACTATAAAATGAATCTCTTGGTTCTAGAGAGCAGATTTGGAATTTGGAGGTAATAGTGTTTTTAATATAATTATTAAAATAAATTTCTCTAGATACATGATTTTATTCTGTTTTATAACAAAGAATGTAACTGCATTTGTGAATGAAAGATAATCTAGAGAAGACATATAGCCATGATTGCCAGTCACTTATCAAACTTGTGTCAGAATTTTGTCAAGTAGGCTCTGCTTTAAGGCTAGAAAAGCATAAAGGCAACAACAGATACGGGCCATTGTAAATCTTGCCATAATCTATAGAATTGGGTGGGAGAGAGAATAAACTACAATGTAAACTTTAATCCATCCTTAGTGGCAATGCTCCAAAATATGTTCATCAATTGTAATGAATGTACCACACTAATGAAGGATGTTGTTAATGTGGGAAAATGTGGGAGCTGTGAGGAGTGGGGCAAATGGGAATCCCCTATATTTTTATGTGATATTTGTATAATCTAAGTATCTTTAAAAAAATAATAAAAGAAATGTAATAAAATTCACAGAGACAAACAAAAAAGCATAAACCTTTTACGATCTCTGAGATAAACTTAATATTCAGTCCATCCCTATGTAAGACTCCTTGAAACAGTCTAGAAGGCCGCTTCTTAAACAAACAACAAATCGACTCTGATGCTGATGTTATCTCTTGGCTTTTTTTCAATTCAGGAAGAGATTATTGGTTTTTATAAGCATACATATAGACAATATTTTTACAATGGAATATCTTATATTAATCACACCGCTTTGATTCTGATCTACATTATTGTTATGGAGCCAAAATACAGTTAGCCATAAATAAGAAATCTCTTGTAATATAGTTTATATAGCCAATTACATCTTCCAGCTTTTTCAGTTCTCCTCTTGCTACTTTCTCTAATATGGTCACTGTCATTGTTGATAAAGACTTGCTAATGTCAAGCACATTATAAATGCCATTCTCTCTCCCACGATCCCACAACACTGTTCTCTTTTCATGCCGTCAGCATAGTGGAAGCATGTCAAGAGGAAGTTCTGTGCCAGGTGAGGTGCTAGGTATAAGGGAAATGTGCTGAATTTATTTCCCATGTCTGAGTTTCCTTTACTCTGTCTTTGTTCCACTTGATGCATGTAGTTTTTTATTCCTAAGACTTCCCTTTCCATGCCATACTTAAGAACGCTTGATGCAGTTTTGAGGATGTGTCTTTATTATGTCCCTTTGGGGTGGGAAAATGGAGGAATAGATTGTCTCAATCACCGTTAGGCAGGATAAAGGCAGAAATATACAGAGGGCTGTGCAGCTGAAGCATCTTGTCTTTGCAGAAAAGCCACCCATGCCTTCAACTCCTACCACTTAAAGGCCTAAATAAGATCCACGATTCTTCACCCTCGTTTAAAATATTGTATTAAAGACAAGGGAAAATCTGAGTTATTCTTCCCATTTTATCTTCAAACTTTCCTTAGTACAGAATTTCCCAATTTAAAACAGTCTTCTAAGAAAAACTGATAAATTCAAGAAAAATTAGCTTTGTAACTTGGCTTTGAAATTCATCATTTGTTGTGGCATGGTAAAGCTCTAAGAAAACCACACAAAAAAGGAAGTTTATTAGTACTTTTTACCCAGGATTTTCCAAACATTTTTGAGGAAGGTATATTAACATCTTGCAGAGGAAATGCTCAGTGAGAGTTAGGAGCAAAGCACTTTGCAGACTACTAGGTACTTTGTAATAATGCCGATATATTCAATTTAATATAATTATATCGATGATTTCTAAAAGGAATCAAAGATCCATATTAATTTTTTTTCAGGAGAGGCAGTTGGAAAGTTAGAGAATTTAAAAAGTATAGAACAACTTCCAAGTTAGAGGGAGGAATGCTACTTCTGAGTGTGAACTTTGCTGGAGGGGAATATGAAGAAGAAAACAGAAATAACAGTAAATTCACCCTTTTCCCTCTCCATATTTAGCTTTTTACTGGCAGCAATAGAAAAGTTCATCTTATGTTTTGTGTTACTGTGAATGTATAACAACAGTAGCTATAGCAGAAAATATATTCAAGAGACGAGATGTGTGTTTAACATCGTTCTATCTTATTTGCATGAAGTGAGGAATATTCACTTAAGCTCTAATTTTCAAAATGAGTGTTTAATTGAATTCCAGAGTTCATTTTATAGTAGGGCTATGCATAGAATATGGATTTCTTTTAAAGAAAAATAATTTTGAAGCATGGGTTCGAGAGAAACTTAATGTTGATGTTCCAGACTTCCAATTTCTCATTTTTGAAACGAAAGTCATGTCACAGTGCGATTGTGAAGGTTACAAAAGATAATGCTTGTAAAGATATTTTGCAAAATGAAAGCATGCTTCATAAACTTCATTTTTGTTGCTCTTTGGGGTTGAAAAGGCTACCATTTGGTGGCAGTTCAAGTCTGACTCCAGGTAGTTTGCCTGACATGGGAGGTGATGTGGTAAAGGGTTGAGAGCACAGGCAGACACTCAGGAAATCCTGGACTTCTGTCCTGTGCCACCCTCTCCCACTGTGCCCTTTCTTAACTGTTTGAAACAGCTTAATCATCTATAAAGTGGACTATGAACTCATATGGATTGTAGTGTTAAAAAAGGATATGGCTTGGTGCGAGGTATATATGGTCAGTGCTCAAGCAAATAGAAGCCATTGCCATCTCTTAGTATTTGCCTATCATCCATCACACCTAATTCTGTATCCTCAGTGCTTACTACAGTTAGTTTCACATGGTAGCTACTCACCCAATATTCATGCTTCGACTGCACAGAGGTCAGTTATACTTTATTTGTCTCTCTTCAGGTGAGAATATGTCCCATAGGACCTTGTTTAGCTGAGCAGAAGTTGGAACATGTTACAAATGTAAATTTGATCTTTGAATGTTGCCTGGTATTATTTCAGAGCTATAGGGTTACCATATCTTGGAGCTAAATTGTGGTGATCAGAAGGGAATCTATTTACTTCTGTATCTGTCCTACTAGCCTTTATATTCCAAGGCTCTGAAGTATAATTTTGGGGTCATATTGCAATTGTGTTACCCCCTCACCAAAATTCATGAGACCTGTTCACTGAATTTTTAGACTCTTGTGTTGCAGGTAGAGACATGCTGCCCTGTTGGCAATCTAAAGCCATTTGAAGTTACCCAGTTTGGTTTCCTGTGAGAAATTTTTATGTTGACCATATGAGCATTAAATTTTTTTGACCTTATTTTGTACATTTAATAAATGAAAATATAAACAATTAAAAACTAAAAAGTAAATACAGATGAATAAATATATACATTTCTCAATTAAATGTACTGGATGCATATAACATTTTTTTTGAATCAAACAATATGTTACACAATATATTTGGTTCATAGTAACGCATTCATACGGTATTTGTCCTTTTGTGTCTGGCTTGCTTCACACAACATAATGTCCTCCAGGTTCATCCATGTTGTGATATGCTTTACAAATTAAATTTTAATTTGGGGGGTTAAAAATCCATTAGCATTTTCTGTGAAATATCAGAAAGACTACATGGGCTCATGGGGTTAAGTATGGAAATATCCAACTTTAGAGATGGTCTTAGTCATTTAGACTCTTGTAAAAATTGCAGGGATTCTATTTTCCTGTAGAGCAAAAGCCCCTGAAATACAAGCTTCTTGCAGGCAATGATTCTCGTCTGATTCAACATAGCAATCACTCCATTTTCATTTGATGCATGTTTAATGACAGGTCTTTTATTTCTCACTGCCATTGGCCATCTTGGTAGGGAATAAAAAGATTGGACGATATGCAATGAGTTATCCTGAGAAAATCGGTTTCTCTTTCTTTTCTTCTATATACTTTAAACTCTGGGCAGGTTAATAAATATGACATGATATTATTTTAGGCCATAAAATAAAAAATATTATATATCTTGTATTTTATTTAATAATAACACAAAGCTTTGAATTTTCAATTGATCAGTAAATAATTTGAATATTTTATAGTAATATTGATTTATTAATTTTAAGATCTACAAATAAATATTAAAATCTCACAACCTAATTTGTGAGAAATCTAATGTTTTCTGCAATATATATGTCTTTTTCTTGTAGTTTTGGATTTAATGCTGTGGAGCTTTTTTTTCTTAGTTGTATTTTTATACTTCCCAGTTTATTTTGAAAACCATCTTTTCTGATTTATAGCCAAATCAATTTGAGATTACAGTTATCTTAAAGTACACAGAAATTACTTCGGTTCTCCTGTAAATGAAACACTGATAAAAGATCAACTAACATATTATTTAAGGACCTCATCAGATTAAAATTCTCTTTCTCTAGCTTCTTAAACAATTTTTTCTCATCTAATTCAATATATATTTGGTGTTTGGGTTAAATGTGCACATAAAATAGATCTGTTTGTCAAAGTAAGCATAAGATAAAACAGCATGCAAAATGAAGTATATTAAGGTTAGAAATCCAGGTCATCATCAATTTATTTATTTTCTAGTTTTTCATTTAGGTTCTTTGTTCTTCTTATTAAATTTCCCACCTTATCACCTTATGAGCTTTTAAGACTCATTTGCAGAAGAAAATAAAAGCCTAAGACATAATTAGTTTTAGTTTTAGTGATTTTTTTCTTAATTTATAATTAAATAATTTAATAAAATATGCATGGACAATTTTGTATGAATATTTATTCTAACTTCACCACATACTGTCCTGCATATACTCTTTAATGGTAAGTTTTGACTTAAGTGTCTATGTTAAAATCAATGCCAATGAGTGTTTTTTATTTTACAATTTTAAGTTACTTGATTACAAAGGAAGTCCTCTGACTTTTAGTACAATATCCAATTGATTGTTGTCTATAATCTAATCATAATCATCTCCAATAAAGTAATTATTTCTGTGACTATTGCTGCCAATACTGTTAAGTATAGAGTTTGTATTAGGATAAGCAACACTCTGATTTTATAGTGTATATACAATTTCTTACTTTTTCAAGTAGCGTTAGAGGAGGGCAATGTGACATCATATACAAAATAAAAACCATCATCAGAAAGCCTGTACACAATAGTAAACAATCAGTATGCTGATTATGTTATTGATGTGTTCCTGAAATTAGGTAGCTTTTGGAAATCACTGATTATAAAAAAATGGATTTTTCCAGATTTAGATAGCAACTTGAGGTGAATGGTTGCATTGGATCATTCCCCTTGCCTCTAAGCCCCACTCTCCATCCCATATTGTTACCCAAACATGCAGTGTGAGTTTTGTTTTTTTTTTTAATTCCCCCTTTTCTGCTTGCTCTTGCTGTGTTGATTTTTGCATTCTTCTGTGTCTGCTTGTCTCCCCCCCGCTGTGGTGACCTGCCGAGTCAGCTCACCACGCGGTGGCCTGTCCTGCTTGCGGGCGGCTTGCCTTCTCAAGGAACTGAACCCGGGGCCTCCCAGGTGGTAAACCAGTGCCCTATCAATTGAGCTACAGTGCAGTGTGAGTTTAATATTTTGTCGTAACTTTCTTGTCAAATGGCTAGATACAATTTTGTTCAGTTTATGTACTAAACCAAAGGGAATCTCAGCTTTTTAAAAAATCCCTTATTTGCCTAACAGATTTGTTTACCCCCAAATTTGTACCATTTAGGAGAAGACTTCTTATTAAGAATACAAGAATTTTACATCATGTGAAATCCTCAAGAGAAAAAGCACAAAAAGTTTGTATCAGTAGCTGTGTGAGCCATCCTGATAGAGAGCAACTAAGATAGAAAAAATGGCAACGTATTTCTGGAAATAAACCCTGTTTAATCTTAGAAATTGGACTATAAACCAATTTTAGTACCTCATTGCTATAAACTATAAATCTAATGAGATTTTGATATGCTGTGATTAACTCCTCTATCTAAATCCAGGATTTCATTCATACATTCATTGAATACAAAAGTAACTATTTGCTCCTTCACTTAGTCAACAAGTAACTGTCAACACTGCTATAGACCAACACTTTTTATAAGCAAAGGACATGTAATGTTAACCAATTAGATATGATGCCCCTACCTTTGTGGAACTTACTCTTAAGTGGAAGAAACAAACAATAGAACAAAATTCCAAACTATATGATTATAAATGGGATATGTGCTAATGAGGGGTAATGGAGAACCAGGAGAAAAAATAATAGGAGAGAATTAAGGATGAATTAGGAGTTTGCTACAGAGTTTAGCATTTTAAGCAGTGCAGAACAGTGGGGAAGGAAAGAGGAGGCTTTTGCCATCAAAGAACAAAAGCCTGGGATTTAGGGAACAAGAGAGCAGGGTGAGAGTGGTAGATTTTACATGTTATCAATATATAATCCTTTTGGGATTTTGATTGGAATTTTTATAAACCTATAGAAAGATTTAGGGAGAATTGAAATCTTTACTATGTTGAGTCTTCTAATCCTTGAATAAAATTTAAGTTTCTGTTTACTCAGGTCTTTTATTTGCTTCCTCTGTGTTTAATGGGAAAGGATCAGAAGCAGAGAAGTGGCATAATATGACTTATGTTAATCTTAATTATAAATTCTCATGTCTCTACTAGGCTTGTTTTAGGGCAAAACCTCACAGTAAGGAGAAAATAACAAAGACCGCCAAAGCATTTGGCTCAACTTTATGCTAACTTACCTGGTAACCTTCTGTTAATTCGTTTCAGTGTTCTATGGTGCTTTTCCTTCATATAAAGTGGGAGAGAATTGGATTAGGTAAGATATCTAATCTTGTTCAGCTTCAAGTTTCCTGTAATTGGAGGGATATCAAGATTCATGATTTGTTTAGCTCTTTTTGTAAGCCAGAATAACTTTGAGACAGTATCTCAAATGGGGAAATTATTATTATTTTTTTTATTTTTAAACTTCAAACTCTTTGCTACGAAAGTATATTCAGGGTATTTAGAAAATAGAGAAATGAAGAAAAAAATGTTTAAATCTTAGAGTGTTTCTGCAGTTAATTTTCTAAACCTAGGTTTTTGGTAGTGATAGCGGTGGTGGTGTTGACTCTTGTGTAACAGTAACCATTCTGTGTAATTTTGCAGCACATGGGATGACTACTTGCCATAGGTAAAGTGCTTCATTTACTAACCTGTCGTGTTGTCCTCTGATCCACATGCCTTGCTCTGGACTTCTCAAACATATTTAAGTTCCTGGCAGGTTGGGCTATGCCCTCCAAGGCAATAGTTGCCTGTTAGTCATGAATAATATACTAATTTCAAAATGATTCTCTGCAAGTAAATAGATGAAGATGATTATATGGAGAGGTTAAAAGACATTTTAAAATTTAACCTTTGCAATTATCACATTTTTACTGAATTATTTAATTATAAGTTAAGCAACAGCTCTCAATATATCTTCAGTGAGATGTTATTAGGCATTATCTGGAAAAGGCTTCCTGCAGAATAATGAGTCTCTGGATAGAATAGTATCGACCTGCTTTCTTTAGTGTAGTACTCAGTCTCAAAGATGAAGCTATAGTATTAAATAATTTCCAAACTTATTTCACTGTGGAGAACATGGTTTTCAAGAAATACTTAGAATTTTTTCTAGAGTACAGTTAGAATTCTCTGTTCTTTAGTATTACACTTCTGGGTATTTTTAAAACAGAGCATAATGTTAGAACTACTAAATTTTATGTTTCAGTTCTGAATTGTGCTTAAATATATTGTTCCATTGTTAAATAAATGTATTTTCCTAACCACTAGGTTATTTTGTTTTAATAAATTTAATTATATATCATTAATGACGCTAGTTTTTAAAAAAGTACATGGTGTCTTCCCAGAATATCATTTCTTAGTGAAACTGTTATGCACATTACACCAAAGAACATTAATAACCAACTCTATAGATTTAATGCAGTCAAGAAATGTGAATAAATGTATATCTATTTGTCTTAATTTAGGTCAAATATCTTCTTTCATTAAAAATATGGTGCCATTGGGGGCCCGCTGTAGCTCAATTGGTAGGGCGCTGGTTTACCACATGGCAGGCCCCGGGTTTGGTTCCCAGGACCTCCTTGAGAGGGCAGACCACCTTGAGAAGGCAAGCTGCCATGGCTGGGCAAAGCCACCACGGGCAGGGCAAGCCTCCCGCGGTGAGCTGACTCGGCAGGTCGCCGCAACAGGGTGGAGGCAAGCAGACACAGAACACAAAAATGAACACAGCAAGAACAAGCAGAAAGGGGGGGATATATAATAATAAAAAAATGTGCCATTTTATATTTAGACATAGTAAGTTGTATGACCTTCAGACACATCTGTGGTAGCCATTAGACTACAGTCAAGATGAGTTTAGAGAAATCTGTCATTTCTATACACCAAAGCATTGGCACGAATGGAAATAACAAAGTGAGTACTATAGCCAATGAATCCTGGACAGCATATAACTTTCACAGTAATCATACACAGAAAACTTGTGTTCCTTTTATGCACATACAGAACAGGTGATAGTTTTCATTGCTCATCAATGCTTCTAAATGAAAGCTTATGATTTGCATATGGAAATAACTTTATCCTAACACTGATGTTGCAATGTAGTTAATCACCAACATTCTTATATAATTACTTTAAAATTGAAGGACAGTTTTATTATATAAAATTTAAAAGTGAACATGATTAGAAAATAATACTTTACTCTTTCTTTTGAATAATGGACTATTTGAGCTGTTTGGCATATTTAATAATATGGGGTTATTGAGACCACTGTCATAGGCTTGGCCTGTTGTAATCTAGTAAATTTAAATATAGAACCATTAATTCTGTGTAATTTCTTCTCTAACCAGAGCCGTTAAATGGAGAGATTAGATGAATGATATAATGGGAGCAATGTAATTCTCTCCTTAGAACCAGAAAATAATTGAAGGTATTTATTGAACTCATGATATGTAAATGGAAAATATCATCTCTTTGGTCATTCAAAATAAGAAGATATTTTAACTAAAAAAGTCAAAATATGAAATTGGTTGAATAGCATGAGATTTTGCCAAGAATAAAATTGTTTAGTGAAAAAGCTAGGTTTTTATTCCTACCTACAAATGTGTCGTTTTCCATCAAGAAAAGAGAAATTCCCAGTAACATTCTAAGGTAACTGTAGTGATTGTCATTAAAAATAAAATTTATTAAAATAAATGATTCAAAATGTAGTGATTTGCCTTATCCTGTATCATGCCCACAACCCATGTATTGATTGTATACTTCTCTCCTTTCAAGTTTTCTCATTTAATATACTCTTTACTCTTTGCCTACCCTAAAATTAAAAAAAAAATGTAGTGATAGAAGAAATGTGTTATAATATATATATATATATATGTATATATATATATATAACTGCAGTATTTTACTTAGCACTTCTACTAATATTTTAACATTTTAAATAGCTGGCCAATCTAAAAAAATAAAATAATAAATGATTTCATCAATTCATAGGAGCCTGAAATTTCTAAACACTTTTATTGATTTAAGTTAATCAGACTGACTTTACCAATGTACAGTAAAACATGACATACCAAATTATTTTGTCTTTTGAAAACATTAATGTGTATGACCAGGCAATTACTAAAAATTTGAGATGAAAAACAAATATTAATTTTAATATGTTATATTGTAATATATATAAAAATAATTATATATTTTAATTAACTAGTTGAGTGATCTTAGGCAAGTAACCTAATTTATCATACCTTAATTTCTAAAGGAAATTTCCTAAATTACAGAGTTGGGATAAGAGTTAATCAGGAAACTGAATATTAAGACACCTGGCTCAGTGCTGGTACTTAACATATACGTACATATCATTGAATTATGGTGATTAAAGTGATTTTTTTCCTTGTAATTATGGGCATGTACTATACAGTATTTTCTCATCTGGGGGTTTTTAGCTCTCTTTATTCAGTAAATTATTTTTAAAGATTTTCAGAAAGGACTAAATGGATTTGGAGGGATTGTAATATAGGCAGGGAAATGAACTCAGAGCCTGCAAGGCAGGAACTAGGTCCTAGTTCCTTTTGCATGCTAATTCCAGCAGAGTACCTGGCATAAACTAGGCACTCAGTACTATTAATTTTTCAACTGAGCTGTTAAACCAAATAAAAAATGAATTTCTATTAATAGTGTAAATTATTATAAAACAAGTTAGAATATATTTTTATCATTATCTTAGGTGATTTATCTTTAAATATAGTAACCCATTTAGCCTTAACAATACTGCATGAATACATATTTTACAGAGGTAGGCATTGGTATTTGCAGAGTTTGAGTAACTTGCCCTGTCACGGGTACATTATTAATGAATAGCTAAGCCATAATTGATTTATATCCCTTCTCTTTTAACTACTACACAACACTGTAAATTTAAGAGGTTACATATATAGTCTGAGCACATTCAATTTAAATGTTTTGTTAGATAAATAATAGTTTTGATATCCTTCCTAATGTCTAGTGGTGAGGCAGGAAAAGATACTGGAAAGAGAAGAGATAGATCAGAACTGAAATGATTTGCATATCCAATGTCCAACCTGATATCCCATCCATCGCTGAAGCGGTTTAAGGGATATAGGAGAAGGAAATGTTGTAATAGAAAAATATTGAAAAACAGAGACCATGGATGAAGACAGGAAAATATAAGGGCAAGAGAAACATAGTGTATCCTTTAAAATATGATTCTTTGTGCCTCTTCAAAGTAGGGAAAGAAATGTGTCACCAAAATTACTAGAATTCATTCATTCATTCATTCATTGACTGAAAATCAATAAGTGATCACTAGCATATGCCAGCCACTAATCTAGGCTGCTGTTTCTCCAACCTTTATTCCTCTCATAAATATCCCAAACATTTTGGATCAAGAAAGGGAAACAGTAGACTAATGCATATTTTATAATCATTTAGAATATATTTTAAAATCCCTTGGTAAACTTGCTGATTGACTTTCAGTCCCCAAAATTATAGGAGATTATAGTAATTCTGGGTTAATAAAAAGAAGGGAGGTAATCTTGAAAGTTGCAAGAGAAAAATAACCCATTATGTACTGGGGCTTAATATTATTATTATGAATAACAATAGACTTTTTATCAGGAACAATGGAGAACAGAAGGCAATAGGATGGCATATCCAGAGCACTGAAAGAAAAAGTAAAAGGGTTTTGTTCTTACAGAATTTACAACCAGTATATGGCTCATACATAAGGGGTAAAAAAGCAACACCTTTTAAAACAAGGAGGGTAAGAGATGGTCAATGGAAAGGATATATTCCAAGACTGGCTTCTAGGTCTGCCTTGTTAGGTACAATTTATTTAACTTTGGGTAATTCAGAAATTCTTTCTAAACCTTGATTTACTCATCTCTAAAATGATTGGATTGGAATCACCACTAAAATATTGAGCTCTAAATAATGAATAATTTTTGTGTTTCTATGATTCTAAGCTTTAATTATAAGCTTCCTCCCTGCTGCTTTTCTTATTTTATGCTCTGTAGTGTGACTTTTTTCCCTTATAATTCTAGGGTAATTGTTTTCCAAATGTGCAAATATCTTGTTCTGCTTTGTGAAGATGCATATTCTTTTATTCAGCTGCCAGATAAAAAGTGTTATTTCAAGTGGGAGGACTGTGTTTTTTAATATGTGGATGTTAGGAAGGTTTTATTTTATTTTTTTACTTTACCAATATGTCGCTTATTTGAATTACAACACTCATTAACCATCACTCCTTCTAAACCTATCTTCTTTTCCTCCCACATCTTTCATCTCAGTGACACCAGAAAATTCTTAGTATAAGATTGGTATTGTGGGCTGGCTGTATATCCCAGTGGATAGGGC
>PVKH010020878.1:0-14480 GCA_004027955.1 Chaetophractus vellerosus | reverse complement strand
GCGAGCTCTTTATCCACTGAGCTATCTAGCCGGGCCCCAAGAGGTGGTACTCTTATTATCCCCATTTTACAGATGAAAAAAACAGAGGCTTATTAAGGTCAAAATAACTTCCTCAATGTCAGACAACCAGAAATCCCAGCGGTGTAAATGCAGAGGGATTATAAAATAAGGATGTATTCTTTCATTTATGTGTCAAGCAAATGTTATCGTGTATGTTCTGTGCCCCACACAGTTAAATGTGCTGATAATACCGAGGTGAACAAGACAGTCATAGGGATTTGCGTTCTAATGGGGTGGCATCCGAAACAAGAAACCACAGGCATATGATTTCTGGCAGCTACAAGAGCTAGGAAGAAAATGAAGGAGACAGAGAGTGACTGCAGAGGGGTGAACATTTCAGATGAGCCTGTCAGGGACGGCATCTCTGAGGAGGTGATATTCCAGGAGAGGCCTGAGTGGTGAAGGGGTGATAGCAAAGGCAGGGCTAGGGGAGAGTGTGCTGACAGGTGGCGGTGATAGCTACCTGCAGTGCAGTCTTGAGGATTAGATGGACACTTACATGGGAAAGCATTCGGTGAAGTACAAATGTGACACAATTTCTCATTATGATTGGTCTTCGTTTTGAGATGGAGACACAGTGACCCACCCCTCCTAAAACTCTGCCCGGGAAGGGGACACCTGAAACAAGCTCAGTCTGCTTTGCCATCCTCCAACACCATCCATCTCCTTCTTAGGACATTTCACATCTCCAAGCCAGTTTCCTCATCTGTAAAGAATGCACAAAGCACGGTGCCTGGCATACAATAAGCATTCAGTAAACAAATCTTCACCATTGTTTTTAATTTTGGGGTGTATGTGAAGGATTCCTGTGGGGAAATGTTGTTTGACATTTGTCTATCTTTTTAGGTATATCCATGAAGACTCTTCAGCTGCTACCAACAGAAATCCATTTCTGGCTAACTATGTTAAACAAGAAAACAAAACAAACAAACAAACAATGTATTGGAAGCATGTGTCATGGGCCACAAAAATCAAAAGGAAAGCTGTGGAATCATGTCTCAAAAAATATAGAAACCAGGAGTGCTCCAAAGACATAGAGAGAAGAAACCAATGGGCAAGGCTAGGTAAACCAGGCTGTGAGCACTAATTTAATTTCCAGGGAAATGAAGTTGGTAGGTCTAACTTAGGTCACATGCCCTTCTGAAGGTCAACAGATGGAGGGGAGGCTCGGGCGGCAGTCTCTCCAACCCTGTCAGCAAAGGGAAAGGAATGGCACCCTCGATGCAGAGAAACAATTATAGTTCTGAGCAGGCAAAGAGGCACAATGGTCACCGCAAGGGACAAATCTGATTTTCAAATAAATGCCAAGGAGAAAATAATAGCTTTTCTTTTTTAATTGTAAAGTATGGCACGAGGGCAGAAAAATGATAATATATCATATAAACTGGTTTTTAGCATCCTTTGCCAAGGCAGTACTGTAAAATGGTTAGGAGCATGGGATCTTTTTTTTATTTTTAAAAATTTATTACATAGCCCCCTCCTTTCTGCTTGTTCTTGCTGTGTTCATTTTTGCGTTCTTCTGCGTCTGCTCGTCTCCCTCCGCTGCGGCGACCCGCCGAGTTAGCTCATCACGTGGCAGCCTGCCTGCTCGCAGGGGCTCACCATGCCCGTGGGGGCTTGCCTTGCCCACAGTGGCTTGCCCTGCCCACAGTGGCTTGCCTTCTCAAGGTGGTCTGCCCGCTCGAGGAGGCCCCGGGAACCAAACCCGGGGCCTCCTATGTGGTAAACCGGCGCCCTACCAACTGGGCTACAGCCGGCCCCGGAGCACGGGATCTTGTTTTCAATCATTGGGGTCTGAACCCCAACGCTGTTGCTTGCTCGTGTATGTGTTTAGACCCCATATCAGTGCCTCAGATCTCCACTTAATAGAACCTGCATCCTATGGTCGTTATAAGAATTAAATGAGTTAATGCATGCAAAGTTCCTGGAAGTGCCTGGCATGCATTAAGTTATCAATGCATTTTAGTTATTCTTATAATAATTGACGCTATTTATATATACTACCACAGGATCTTGGTGTCATCAGATTCAAATTGGGCTCTGAATGTCACTGATTTGCATTTGGTACTTTCAATTCAGTGTGGCTTTCTTTTTCTCTACTCTTATAAAGCGATTAAACCTTTGTTTCTTTATGAAAAGCAGCCATCAGAAGAATGAAATCTCTAGAAGAAATGTGAAAAAAGAAGTTGGGTGTGAAGATATATACAGAAACAGTGACTCTTCATGGAGGTACAATGCAGTAAAAAGCCAGGAGCTTGATAAACATTTCCAATTCCAAGGACGACTCATACCAACACTCTATTGCATATGATTTGTCTGATTTTAAAAGGTGATCATGTAGTGTATTTAGAAATGGCAAGACGACCACCAACAGAAACAGAGAATGGAAAAGGGAAAAACTAACTACAGAAGAAAAGATCCCAGGTTTTTGAGTTTCCACATCTTTATTGCCAATACTTACCTAAACTACAGCTTTTGCAGAATTTCTTCTCAATGGCTTTTCCGAACCAAAGTGAGGCTTGTGCTAATTGGCCTTCAAATGGGGAGAAGTAAGAAGCAGAGTAGTGGATCAAAATGAGATTGCCAGGATTCTGGGGTTAAAAGAATACATTCTTCCACTTGGAATCCTTCATGGCATCAAATGTGAATTCAGCAGAGGACTTCTCTAGGGTCGGTCAGGAAATGAACAAGCTCCACAAAGTCAGAAAGTACTTAGGGACTGAAGAACCAGACTCCATATTGTTGCGGTCCCTTTGCTCCCTCATCTCTCTTTGTCTGCATTTCCTTTTAACATGCCAGTGGTCAAAGTGAATAATGATATATTTTTGTTGTTGTTTAAGAGAAGCCCTTGAAAGCCATTCTGAGACTGGGGTCCAGAAATCTAATCTTTGTTTGATTCTGTGTTTAGTGGGGATTCAAATCCCAACTTAATTTAATCTTTTGACTTATCCTGCAGGTACTGCCTGATTATATTCCATTGCCACCAGTAATAGGATTGCAGGGACAGAATCTTGGCTATTAGCACTTTGAGAAACAAAAGCAAAACAGAAACTGTCACTGGCATTAGTCAATGAAACCTGCTGTAAATGAATGACTACCTCTCCCAGCACTTTCCCCACTGCCTCATTTTAATAAGCTATTGCAAGCCTACACACAAAAAGGTGCAGATTCCATTGATCTCCAGAAAACTTTGAATTTCAACTAAAATGCAGAACCTGAAATCTTTGGCCCATAGATATGTTAAAACAAACACCCTCAATAACCAAAACATTCTGGTAATGATTTGTTAATAATTTCAATGACCTGTTCATATGTTCATTCTTCTTGGGATTTATGATAGTAATTTTCAATCAACATAGAAATAATTTATAGCCTAGTGAAATGGGAAAGTTTCCATCTTTGCAATTAGGCTGCCTAGGTTAGAATCCTGGCTCCATCCCTTACTAGGTGGGCGACCTTAGATGAGTTAGTGAACTCTTTATGGCTCAGTTTTTTCATCCATGAAATGGGGATTGTGACATCTATCTCATAGGATTTTTGAAGGATTAAATGAAATAATGCAAGGAAAGTCCTTAGAAAATTTCAGGGCACACAGAAAATATATTTAATATTATTTATTAATATTTTAAAGAAAAACAAAGAAATTACAGAAAATTGCAAGACAGAAAGAAAAAAAATCAACAGTCCCTGCCAATGAGCTATGGTTAACCATTTTGTATATCTCTTCCTTTGTTCAGATTCTTTGGCTTCCTATGCTATAGTGTAAATGGAGCATATTCTATATGAAAAAAAGTAGGGTGCAAAGTACAGTTGCCAAGTAAATATGTGAAAAGATGCTCAAACAGTGTGATCAAAGAGATATCAGATTTTTACCTAACATGAACAGAGATGAAAACTACTCAGTACCTTTGTTGTTGAGGGATGAGAAGATGGTGTATATAAAAGTCTGACTCTTCACTGCAAGCAACAGTGAGCTATTTGGGCTGATTTTAGCAAAAAAAGTAATTCATTATAATGCTATGGGGTTGTGCACTGTATTTCTGGGAAAGCTGGAGAATGAAAGCTGGAGACTGTACAGGGCTAGAAGCATTCAGACTGCCTCAGATGACATGCATAACTGGTCCAGCACCAGTTTCTGGTGCTTGGGCTGCCAGCACCCCATGCTCTGGACCTTGGCTGCTGCTATGAGCCCCCCTGCCATTGGTCCCCCAGAACTTGACCTGGCACTCAGCAGGCCAAAGCTGCCAAAGGACCATCTCTCTAGGCTCTTCCTTCTTTGCACCATCAGCTCCTATTCGAATTCTGGGCAGACCTGGGCATCTCATTGGCAAAGCCTAGATGACATCTCAGCTTCAAGGGAACATGGAGAAGTGAATGTCTGAAACAACTTCAGTATCTAGGTGGGGAGGCAGCCTCTACCTCAAAACTAAGGGGGATTCCCCAATGCATCAGAGTTAGACTCATTTATAATTTTCCTACACATGGTTCTTATGCCCATTTTATTTGAACCCATAATTAACACTATACCCGTTCAATATGTGTCCCAGAGACTTAAATCATCTGGCTCTTCGTATGCTGGTTGAATCCTGAATCTCAACAGAGTTACAGTCAACATCTACCCTACAATTCATCAGACTTACCCAGGACTACTAACAAAAGGATGACGATGGACAACGCCCATCCCCCAAAACAGAGAGTATCTACAACTGCAAGCAAGACAGTTTCATCCATCTGCCCCATGGGATCTAAGTCCCTCTCAACTGGAAGCAGAGTGGGCAGCACCATCCCCAAATCCTCAAGACTGAGGAATGAATAAACATAAGGAGGGAATGCAACTAGGGACCAAAGTAGACTTATTTTTATTCTTGTAATGAAAGAGCTTGTAACATTGATATAAAGGCAGTGGTCATCAGAGGTTCTGAGGAGAGGGAGAGGGAAGAATAAGTGTAATATGGGGCATTTTGGGGACATTGGAATTGTTCTGCATGACATTGCTATCATGGATACAAGCCATTATACATTTTTTTAAAACCTATAAAATTGTGCGGTACAAAGTGTAAACCATAATGTAAATTATAGACCATGGTTAGTAGCAGTGATTCAATATATTTTCATTAATTGTAACAAATGTACCACACTAATGAAAGATGTTGTTGGGGAAAAATGTGGGAGGGGGGTGAGGTATATGGGGGTTCCCTATATTTTTGATATAACATTTATGTAATCTAAAGCTTCTTTAAAAAATAATAAAAATAAAATAAAAAACTAGGGGGATTCTTCAAATATAGGAAGGGATTTATGGTATAGAAGAAAAAAATACAAAAGTATACATGCACCACTGAGGGACAGCATCTTACATTTCCCACGAGAGTGTCACGTTTATTCTTTATCTGAAAGCAATTTTACAATACTACAAAAGGCTTAAAACTATTCATGTCCTTTGCCTTTATAATAATCCCACTTCTTGTAATTTATCCATAGGAAGTTATAAGAGAAGCAAACACACAGATACAAAGATGTTAACCAAAGCTTTATATAATGGTTGAAAAAATTGTCAATACTAGATTTTTAACAATTAAAGGTTGATTTAACAATGTTGGATCTATTCTTTTAAACACTGACCTATACTGTGTGAGAAAAAAAGTGGGAATCATGAAAACTGGAATTTATAATGTAATTGTGGGCCAGGTGATATTTTAAGAGCTTTCATGTGGACTGTTTTCCCCGAATTGTCACAACTTATAAACCACAGCAGAGCTATTTTAAAATAGAATTTAAGTAAATTGCTTCAAGAGAAGAGGAAGAGGAAGGGGGAAGTCTTTGTTTACCAGACTAGAATGTCTTTAAGGTGGTTGGTACATATCCCTTGCTGTGTTTTAGAACCTTCCCGAAATGCACCTTTTGTTTCAGTGACAGCAAGGAGTGCATGACTATCTGCTGCAGAGAAGCTCTGACAATTATGGGTCCCCCTTTGGGAGTTTGACCCCTTTCTTCCCAAATGCTAAACATATAATGCATATTTTAATCCCCAGTCTTTGCTCCTCATTTTTCACCTTTTATAAAGATTTACTATTGTTTGCTTTTTTAACAAAAATAAACTGTTTCTTTATAACAGTTTCGATTTATAGAAAAATTACAAAGATAGTACAGACAGTACCCATATACTAACACCCTGCTTCCCTTGTTATCAACGTCTTACATTAGTATTGCACATTTGTCACAATTCAGAGTTTCCATTTATTGTCTACACACTGATTCCATTTCCTCTCTACCTGTCTTACATTGCAATACTCTTTACTTTATAGTGGAGTGGGTTTTTTCTTATGGAAATACTGCTTAATAGGATCAAATATTTGAAATGGAAAAATCAAAATAGCTTAGTCATACCATATGCACAGATAAAACCAGGTGCCAAGTTGAATACTGTGACTGGTTTATGTTTCCAAGCCATTTTTCTGTGAAAATGCATACAGCTAGCTATCTTGCCTTTTTTTAAAGACAAGTGTGTTCTTTTATAATAGTTTTAAATTCACAGAAAAATTGTGAAAATAGTACAGAGAGTTCTTTTATATCTCATACCTGGTTTCTCCTATTATCCACATCATACACTAGGTGCATACATATGGCGTTTTTGTCACAATGAATGAACCAAAGCTGATGAATTATTAACTAAATACATACTTTATTGAGAGTTCCTTAGTCTTTCCCTTGGTTAGACTGGGGTTATGGATTTGGGGGAGGAAGACAACAGAGGTCAAGTGCCCTTCTCGTCCCATCCACTCAAGGGGGCATACTATGAACATGACTTCAGATCACTGCTAATGTTAACCTTGATCACCTGCCTGAGGTAGTGTTTGTCAGATTTAATTTACTATAAACGTACTCTCTTTTTCCTTTTTCTATACTGTGCTCTTTGGAAGAAGGTCACCATGTACAGGTTAAACTTAAGGACTAGGAGGTTATGCCTCCTCTTCCTTGAGGGCAAAGTAGCTACACAAATTATGTGGAATTCTTCTTCAGGGAAAATTTGTCTGTATTTCCCCATTTATTTGTGCATTCAATTATTTATTTATATCAGTAGGGACTCTGATATTTACCATACACTTTGGGGTATGATATACTACTACCTTATTTATTTTGTTGCTCATATTGTCTGCTTTTAAATGCCAATAAGTACAGTGGATCAAGGCATGTCCAATCATGTCTGAGACACCTGAAGATAGTTAGAAGTCAACAACAAACAAATATTTTATTGAGCACCTACCGTTACCACCATGAGATGGCTCTCTCTAGCAGCTGCTGATGCAATTGGCCATCAATTTTCTGGCTTGTTATCCTTTGACCAAGATCAAGCCTTGTGATGCCATCATAGATTGATTTCCATGATCCTCCATATCAAACACTTCCTCATGGAAGAGTCTCTAACAGACATTCATTCCTGATTTGTCAGTGAGATCACAAACTTCTCTTCTAGTCTGTTGTCCAGGCCTGCAGGCCAGCTGCCTTTCTGCTTCCTTACAAGTCCATTCCTTACTTTTCTCATACTCCCTTTCAGCCTTGACCTTACTCACCTGCATAAACTGGTAATTGGAAAGAAGATTCTAATGCATGGACTCATTCATCTTTCCTCTCTTTCACCTCCTAACTTACATATACCATTTTCCTCACTAACCCTTCCATTCTGCCTCCTGTAATTCAAAACCAGTCTCCCACTTCCATTCTTGAAACTCTCTCCCTATTCCCCTGGAAACTAATTGTCTCATTTCTCTTTTTATCTTTTCAGTCTTCCTACATTCTCAAAGTGCAAATACATTCACATCGCCATCAACACCTTCACCATTTTTATCAACAGCTAACATTTTTTGAACACTTAACTGTGTGCCAGATACTGTGATAAGCACTTTATAAGTGTTTCATTTAATCCTAACATGAACACGATCCCTAGCCCCATTTTACAAAGGAGGACATAGGTTCTAAGAAGAACTTAAGCTCTAAGAATTTGATCAAGGCCATGTCGTTAGAATGCAGCAGAGCCAGGGAGGACTTTAGAGCAAGGTGCTGCAGAAAATCTTATCTTTCCTGTAAGCACAGACTGCAGAATGCTCCACTGGCTTGAAGGGTTGTTTTCTCTGACTCTGGTTCTCAGCAAAACATGAAACACATTTTACTTAATTCTCCCCTTGCCATGCCACAAACATACTAATTCAGGCCTCTCCTTCAAAAAGCCAATATTCAAATAAAATTCAAAATAACCCTATTAAATCTTCAATCCCCTACAGAGGAGAGGGTAGTGGAGCTGGCAAGGACAGCAAACAAACCTTACAAACAAAAATGCGGATTATCCGAAATCCCTAGGCGGTAAGTTTTAAGCTGAGCTTGCTAGAAGACAACAGTACCCTCGATACATGAATAATTGCAAAAATCTCAACAAATGACAACCTCAGGGGTAGGAATGTGAAAGGTGACAGGAGAAAAGAAACGTATCTCGGGTTCCCAGTATGACTGCAAAATTCAGAAAACAGGGCTTTGATTCCAGGCTTAAATGTTTTTTATTTTCTTTATAGACGAAAGAAGCCTTCTGCCCAGCAAGGTAAATAGTTCATGGGTTATTTATTTTATCTCTATTCCTGCTTAAATTGAGTTCAAAATAATTAGATAACCCCAGAAAAGCTGTGACTGGTACTGCTAATTCCATCTAATGATTTTCCCATGTAGTTGCCCAGTGAAAAGGGTTATCTGTTAAAACAAGCTTTAAACTATTAATAGAGTGAAATTACAGCCTCCACAGCTAACCCCAGGTAAAGCAGCTCTGCTATTGTATTAGAACTCGGGGCTGGGGGCCGAGGTACTCGCTTCCCCCAAATGACCTCTCTTCTCACTCGCAGTTGACTGTTTCAGACCAGCCATAACAGTTAACTTGCTCCTGACACCTTACACTATTTGTGGCCTTAATTGAGGGACCTGAACAAACAAATTAATCATCCCAGCCCATAAAAATGACAGAATTCATATGGCAGCATTCTTCATTCCCTCCAATTTGTTTTCCTGAAATCCCCGCAGCGATTTATTTGCTGAATATGCGAGTTTTTCCTCCTTATGAAAATTACAAATTGTTGTCAAGGTTAACGAGTTAATATTATCATTCAATATTTATTTTATAGGGAGAAGGAGGAAGCACGACTGTTCCTGTACTTCTTTCCACTGCAAAGTCTGGTTTCTTAATCAAAGTGACAAGGACACTGTCCTTTGGATGATACTCTGAATCATCGCGACTAAAAAATGAGCTTTATTAATCAACAGACCCTGATTAATTATTATAAAGCGCGGCTCCTACATTTCTGTACATTTTAATAATTCCTGCAGAAGGCTAACAATGTCCCCAGTGATTTGGAGTCTTTGGGGTTTGAATTTTTCTAAGCAATGTCACAATAAATAGTCAAGAGTAGCAGTGTTCTTCCTCTAAACCGCCCCGCTTCAAACCGGCAAACCAGAGGAAAACTTCTTTTTCCAATTTCCCATCTATAATTCATCATTTGCATACAAAGTAGGGAGCCAAGAATCAGCGGTTTCATCAGTTTTCAAAAATATCAAGAGACAATGAGGGTGATTTATCGCAGGCCACATTATCTAGTTCACATAATCAGAATATTTCTGTGGAAAACAGCCCGAGGTGATTCCTTGTTAAGAGTAACGGAACAAAAATCAACGGGAGAAAGGTCACCAGTCTGAGAAAATCCTGGGAGCCAAGACTCTGTGGTCTTTTCCAGACACACCCAACCCAAGAACCCGTGGACAATGGGACATTTTCTGTCCCAAGACGGGTGTCGGGCGTGCACACGTTCTTAAGGTTGAACAAGACCTTTACGGTCTCACCCGGCAGCTGCGCAGGGTGGTGGAGGTAGCCCCTGCCTTGACTGGGGTGCTGAGCACACAAGTTGGTCAAACTCATCAAACTGTACCCTTAAGATCTGTGCATTTCACTGTGTATGAACTTGACCTCCATTTAAACTTTGAAGGAAGAGTTTAGAGGAGACAAGAAGAAAATTAGAACATTTGTGTGTGTGTGTGTGTATTCGTAATAAGTAACAATTAAAAGATGTGAGTGCGTATGGCATACACATATATGCATCTATCTATCATCTAGTCATCTAGACCAGCCAGCTCCTGTTTTCTTGCTTCCAAAACAGCTCTAAAGTGCACATAGAGGTAAATTTGATAAAAGGAGAAAGAGTGGCTTCCAGTTCTGAAAATCTCTTGGGCTCAGATGATTCTACCCCTGTGGGTTTAACAAGGTGACTCTGGGGCCAGCAGATTCTCAGAGCCTTGACTTCTGTTGTAAGAGGACAGGAGCTCTCTCCAATCAATGATGATGAGGCAGCTCTAAGGTGGGATCTGCAGGCTGCCACAAGAATGTCTTACACAGACAGTTACCAAACACCACGGCATTTCACAATCTGTTAAGAAGTCAGCTGCAAGTTCATTGTTGCCAATAATAAGGTACTGAAGTCTGTAATTATCTAAAATTGAACAATGATAAATTAGAATAGATGCAAGCTTATATCTGCTTACATATGACATGGGCCACCACATTTGTAGCAAACTCAGGACTATGTCAAGGTGGTGGGATTGTGGAAATCCCTGTCTTCAATGCCTAAACTGATGTGGGAGAAAAGTGTGTGTTTAATGAGAGTCCAAGTAGATGGGCCTGAAGCAATTGTATGGAGTTTCCTACAACCAAAAAAGGTTTCGGAGTAGTGGAATGTTGCCTACGCAACCTAGGGTAGACGTGCTACCAAGAAAGAAAAGAATGCAAAGAACAAGGGGACTGCCTCTGCAATCTCCCAGACAACCTAGGGCCAGGTGATAGCAAGAACAATTCAATGAATGCAGCAAGAACTGATCATGGTGCCAAAGACCAGATCACTGATCCCCCTCCCCTTGTCCACCTATGATTCCTATGCAACCGTTTGAACTTAGAAGCCACCCTGAGAAAGAAGAG
This sequence comes from Chaetophractus vellerosus, assembly GCA_004027955.1. Taxonomy (NCBI): domain Eukaryota; kingdom Metazoa; phylum Chordata; class Mammalia; order Cingulata; family Chlamyphoridae; genus Chaetophractus; species Chaetophractus vellerosus. The sequence continues at coordinate 3,421 of PVKH010020878.1, read as the reverse complement.
AGGACCCTGAATTGAAATATTTTATTTGTGGCATTTAACGCAATTAAAAAAAAAACTTGTATCAGTTATGAATTAGGTCTGAAAGTATGTAACAGAAAACTCAAATGACAATGGCTTATTGAGACAGAGAAATATTTCTCCTTCATGTAAGCAAAGCCTGATGGTAGGCATTCTGGGGCTGGTATGATGGCCCCAACATATTATCAGGAATTCAGGATCTTTCTCTTTCTGTTCAGTCATCCTTAGTTTGAGGCTTCCAACTTCAAGCTCTCTTTATGGTCCAGTATAATGGCTAAAGCTCCAGCCATTGCATCAGCATTCCAGCAAAAAGAAAGAGTAAGCAGGAGAAAAGCAAAGGGCAATTGTCCATCCCATTTTTGACTCCCACCTACCATCTTGCCTTTTTTATCTCATTTGCCAGAATGTATCACATGGTCGCTGCTGGCTTCAAGTGTGGCTGTAAAATATCACGTGTTAGTTGGGCTCATTAACAGCCTGAATAAAATTGGCAATTTGTGAGAGTGAGAAGGGGAAGAATAGTTATTAGGAAGCAAAGGGCAGCCCCTACCACAAGGCTTGCAATAGAAATTGAGTTAGAGAACACCAAAGATTGCCATGTTTCTTGTCACAGATCTGAGTTTGTGACCTGAGATTTGTACTAGCCCCATCTTTAATAATGCCTCTCGTTGAGTAAGAGAGGAAGGGATACTGTCAGAGACAGAGCACAAGGGCTTTGGAATAATCCACAGCCTTTCTTTACCAGGGAGGCCCAGCAAGCTACTGTTACAATGTACATATTTCTACTCACCACGGTTTGAACTACTGTGAGGCCAAGTCTTTTGAGATCTCCTCAAAGCCTATGAAGTCCTGTAGGTGACTCCATCACCCAAACTTATTATCATGATAGAAAAAAACTGGCCAGGAATGGCTGACCTGCCCTTTCTAAAGATACAAGGGGGGGGGGGATGTGTTCCCACCCCACAATAATTCAGGGAGCAGCCCCACTAGTCTTTCATAGTCAGGCATTTCTAGTCTATTCTATGCACAGTGGAGTCCTTATAAAGTAGATGTCATTTTTCTTCATGTGGCCCGAGTATCTGGAGGTCAGGACCCAGGGCTCACGCACATGTCCACGTTAGTTTTCTAGCTTTTCCTTGCACATATGGGGCATTTTAGTTCTTTTGCTCTTAAAAGTTCGGTAGCCACATCTCAGTCCTTGGGAATCCTGGGCCTCCTCACCATGCTCGCATTTTGCCCTGTAGAAGTACAAGTTCTAATCACAGATAACAAGTAAATGAGATTATGATGTTAGCTTTCTCCAGAGATAACAGCAGTCTAGGTCATAAAACTACCATATGGCAGATTTGGCAGTCTTTACGGAGAGCCATGGATTAATTATCACATAGACAGACTCTGGCCCCCATTTGCAAGCGCCTCGGGCCCGCTGTGGCAGGGTTTGGCAACCCAGTGAAGGCGAGAGGCTGTATTATGTTTGGCAGAGACACGATGTGACCTTACTGTGGCCAGTTCTGTCATCTCTTAACATTTTGCTCATGATTAAGTTTATCATTTCAAATAAACACAAAATGTCAGGTCTCTGGGTCTACTTAACATGGAGAGCCAAAAGAGACCTCTCTTTGATTTAAAAGGGTCCAGGCCAAGGGAACGATCTGATTAGCTCTCCCATCTGACTTGTATTAGCGCCATCAGATAATATAGTGAGGGTGAAATCCTTATTCCAGTTGGCTGATTGCCACAAACCCAACCTGCGGGGTGTCCTCCTCGTTTCCAGCAACATCTTCAGGATATTAACTCAAAGCAGTGCTTACCTAATTGATCCTCCTGGAGTTTTGCCTTTCAACCTGGCGCCTACTAACCCTGAGTCAATTCTACTCACATTTGTCCTGATTCTCCATCAGCTGAAGATGCCTGCACCTCCTGGAATTTCCTGCTGTTTCTATTCCCACTGATAAGGCCAGATCAGAGTGCTTATCAGCCTCCCCCCATCTGGGGCTTTACTCAATATTCCATTCTCTCCCCAGATGCCTTGCTACCATTTGACACTGGAAATGGGGTGCCAGGGTATTGGGATGGTTACTTCTCAAGCATTTCTTCACTCAACTGGAAACCACCAAATAAGTGGAGGGGGAGAGAGGAAGCACACCTGTGTCAGTTTAGCTCCAGAGATGTTGCTGTACATGGGACGAGACAAGTTCAGATTTCTATTTAAGGTACTGGACACTTGCGGCAGCTCTGCCTGTAGCCCTTTCTCTGGTTTGTTTTATGTGAGCACCATGATTAATTATATGAGTCAATATCACACAAATACAGACTCCAGGCAACCCAGCTTTAGCCTAAAGCAGAAGCCAAGCCTCAGCCTCCTCTGAGCTCATTCATTCATTTCTTTATTCAATAAACTTTCAAGTGCCTGGTATAGCGCCTACCAACCCATCAGACGGCTCTTGCAGATCACTCCCGCTTTTGCTTTGTCCCCCTGACAAACGGGCCTTCCCTTAGTGCTTTGAACAAGCCGAGGTCCTCCCCGCCTCAGAGTCCTCTGCTGCACTCCCTGATTAAATGCTCTCCTTTGCCACCCCGTGGCACCATCACCTGCCTACTTAGATTTTGCTCATCTCTCACACTGAGGCTCAAAGGTCTCCTCCTCAGAAAATAAACCAGGAACCCCCATTATGTGCCTTCACAACTAGCAGAAGAAACAACTAATAAAGAACAATGATCCCCCAGTTACAATTAATAAATTGTGGGTGATGATTTGTTAAAGATCCGTCTTCCTTCCTGGCACGGAAGCTCCACGAAGGTCAACAAGACTCTGATGTGGTCAGTGGCGATCCTCAGGCCCAGTGTCTCACAAGAAAAAGTGCTTCTCAATATCTGTTTATTGATAAACTAAGCGCTTACATGTGTCACCGAGAGGACTGCTCCAGAGACGGTGGAGGAGGTGCCTGTGGAGGAACTCACAGGTGGTGAGCGGTAAGCGAACTGGCCATGCAGTGCGCTGCGTGTTCTAACACGCGGCAGGTCCCGCAGTGCGGTGAAGGGGTGGGAAAAGATCTGGGTGTTCGACACCTTGTGTTTTGGTCAGCCAAAGGCATGCCTTTTGAAATATATCAAAGATTGGTCAGTCTTTATAAAGGGTATTTATTTGGGGTAGAAGCTTACAGTTACCAGGCCACAAAGCATAAATTTCTTCCCATACAAAAGTCCATGCCCTGGAGCAAGATGGCTGCCGACGTCTCCAGGGTTCAGGCTTCTGGATTCCTTTGTTCCCGGGGCTGCGTTTCGTTTCTCTCCGGGCTTAGCTTGTTTCCTTCACGAGTTCAGGTGTAAACCATGGGCTTTCTATGCGTTGCGTCTCTCCACAAGGCAGCTGTAGACTATCGGGCGAACGGCTCACTCCAGC
>PVKH010020877.1:0-14476 GCA_004027955.1 Chaetophractus vellerosus | reverse complement strand
TATGTAATAAATAATAAATAAATCTTTAAAAAAAATAAAAATAAATAAATAAACTTTTAGGAACACATGTTTTTCATTTGATCTGATTTATATATAATTTTCTATGGAGATTGGTTAAAAGGTAAGCAATCCATATTTTAAATGTGCACAACTGCTTTATATCTTTAGAATCGCTTTTCTTAAGCTGTATTTATTTAAGCAAAATAAAATGGAAAATTGTGGCAGCTCAGTGGCAAACTTACAGGTTGTTTCAAATACCTGCTTTTTGCCTAGCAAAATGATGGGGATAATTGCTATAATTCTCCACTTTGAATAGGGTAGAATAGCTACTAAGTTAAAATCATTTTCAGTGTTGGAAAGAGATGATTTTAAATGCCTTCACAAAAATCAAACTCTATTATTTGAACTAATACTTTTGGTGGCTTGGGAGTTAAAAATAATATAATGTAACACATCATTTAACATTGACTATTCATTTTCTGCATGAATTTCAGTTTACAGAATAAGTTCTTAAACATTCTTGCTTGTTTAAAAGTTTCCTGGTTTCAGCCATGATGCTTGCTGGCTTAACATACTACCAAAGTTTATATTTTCATTTCTACCTGATATCAAAATAAAATGTATAATATGAATGTGTATATTATATGAATACTAAAGACAATTTCATTATGGCTTTTATATTTAAGATGTCATAATTTGTTCCTTTGTGCATGTTAACATGTATACTGTGTGTGACTAAAGAAATCCCAAACACTATTTGAGATTGCTAAGAAAATTGATATCTGAAAATTTAAACCCCAATATCCACAGAATTCTCTTGGCATTGTATAAGAGTAAATTTCTGTTTTGTTTGTTTTTGTCTCTTGTTAGTAACATCTTCAAGGGATCAGCTGTATGTATGTACAGCATGAGTGATGTGAGAAGGGTGTTCCTTGGTCCATATGCTCACAGGGATGGTCCCAACTATCAGTGGGTGCCTTATCAAGGAAGAGTCCCCTACCCACGACCAGGAACGGTAAGTGGCCGAGGTGTTTAAAATATGAAGTGAATATATTTCTGATCAAGGTAAAAATATATATATATCAGCTGCAAACAGACTTTAAATACAGATAATGAACAACAAAGATTCCAAGATGATGAGAGCAAGACAAAGATATCCTGTGATTTCATGGAATTCCACATTTAAAAACAGTTTCTTTACAGATTTTATTAAAGTTCAGTGCTTATCATTTACTAATACCTATAATATCTGAGAAACAAACTGAGTGGGTAGCCTGTTTTCTTTCCTGAATGGGATATAGTGGAAATGATCTTCTTGGAGAAAGAGTTGAAACAATTAAGAGTAAGATCAGTCTACTTAATGGTTGCACATTTTAAATTGTAGAGAAAAATAAAACCTGACAGTATCTTCACATGGGAATGGGACGCAACCCTCAGTATGTGAACAAGATATTTTAAAAATCTCAGAAGAGAGTAGGGCCAGATATTCTAACAGACACTGCCTATTGTCTCAGGCGAGCTCAACCTCTCCCCTCCAGTTCACCTGAGCACACTCAGGCGAAGAAAAAAAAAAGGACAAATGCAAAATAAAAAGTTTTGAATCTGAAGTTCAGAGTGGAGAAAAGAAGAAAAGAAACAACAACAAAAAAGCTTAGTTAAGATAGGAATTGGAAGAGGTCATCAAATTGATGTCAGAGGTAATATAATAACTGGATAGAACCATCCATTCATGAGCAATATTTTCTAACCTAAATAATCTTTAAGGAAATAATCTCATAAATAATCTCATATGATGAAAAACTTTGCATTTGAAATATAGCCATTACTACAATTTTACTTTGGGTTTTTTCCTCCGAAGTTCAAGAAAGATACATTGTATATTAAATATTGTTTGTCCTATATGGCTAAAATTATTTATAATGAGTAATTTGATAAGTTTGCATTTACAAATATACTTCTAGTTGATGGATCTTTTAGACAAAAAAAAGACCTAAGTAGGCATTCAGAAGAATAAATGAACACGATGGAATATCTATTGATTATAAGAAGTCAAATGAGGTTTACAAAAAAACATAAGATATTTAATCCATCTCTTATTGGGAAATTATTGTTGTTTTTGGTGGACAATTTTATAACTCTATGGTCAATTAGTGCCAGCACGTTACAAATATAAACTGACTTTAGTTTACTTCATTTCAACACACTTGATGAAGTTTCTTCTATGTGCTTCTAATTGGAATTACAAAGATGAATTCAGTTCTTGATTTGAAGATATAGGCAATATATTTGTAATTAATAATAGCAAGTAGAATATAGAAATTACTGTGTGCCAGAAAACTTTTAAAGAGAATTATACTTATTAATGTATATTATTCCCAATAACTCAATTATTATCCCTATTTCACAGATGGGGACATTGAGGCAAAGAGAAATTAAGTAATGGAGGCAGGACTCACTCCAGTCAGTTTGGTTCTTGAGCAGGGGTTCTCAATAAGGAGTTGATGGACCTCCAAAGGGTCCATGGAAAGATTTCAGGGGTCCGTGAGCTTGAATTGAAAAATATCAACATATTATCTTTATTTTCTCTGACCTCTAACTGAAATCCAGCATTTCCTTCACTTATGAATGTATGTAATAAATAAATTACAGTAGTAGTCATTTCACATGACTGGCAAAGGGGTCCGTGCAACAAAAAAGGTTAATAACCCTAGTTCTAAAGCCTGTGTTTCTCAACCACTATTCATACATAGTCATTTTCACATGGAAAATTAAGTCAGGGATATACAACAGGTGCTAAAGACACGCAGAACCAGAAAGTATTGCCTAAACTGGAGTTTAGGAAAGGGCTGCCAGTAGGAGGTGGCACCTAACTCTGTGAATAAAGTTCACATGAAAGAGTTTATTAATTACCAAAGGTGCCAGATGAGAACGTCATTCTATCAACACTACTTGGGGAAAAACATATTGAATGACCTCCAAACAATGTGTCCATAAAACAATATTTTCTTGATTTTAAAGAAAGGCTTATATGCTAATACTAGAGACAAAATAAAAGGACAGTAAGGCAAGAGAATAAGACAAATTGTAAGATAAAAATATAAACTATATAAATCCCATACTTTAATTTTCAATCACATATATCTAAATTTTTATAAACTATTTTAAGTAGTAGAGGAGTGAGCACAGGAATAGTTTTAAATGTAATGAAAAATATGTTTAATGTTATTTCCATATTTTATATAGATATTTGATATGTGTATAACAGTTAATTTTACAATTTTTGAAAAATGAACAAAAAGTAAACCCTTTGTTATATTTTTGCACGTGCATACACACACAGATATAGTCTTCTTATTTAAAACAGGTTTATTTCATTTCTCATGAATTATTAATGATCTACATCAAGGTAACAGCAAAGACAATTGATTTCTCCTTCAAGTCTTTAGTAAGATCAGGAACTTCTCTAAATTACATTTCAGCTCCCAAACTCTTACATTAAATGGCAGAAATTGCTTAAGTGTAAGAAAAAAAAAGCAAGAGATAAGAGAGACAGTACTCCTTAAATGCTTGTACTTCGTAATCAAATGCAGTGAAAAGAGACACAATGAAATCTGAATTTTCTTATTTGTGTTGTATTGCTTTATGTGGAGTGTTTCTATCCAGAGGTAATTTTATGCTAATACACACCAATGAATTCTTTTTGGTTCTCTGTGGCCATCATCTGTTGGGCTTGATCATTATGTCCATTGTGATGGGTCAGTTTCTGTGTCATGCATTTTGCTTAACACTTTGAATAACACCTCTGCTTATCCCTAAAATTATTTTAACTATTTATTTATGGTACTTTATTTAGGCATTAGATTAGAAAAAATGCAGTAAAAGTAATTTATATTGAACTTTAGTTTGAAGAAAGCATTTGTACTTTTGCATAATGCAATAGAAAAAAATTTATCTAAGAAAATTATTGTGAGTTTCTCTAATCTAATGAATAATTACATTTAGTTGTAGCATATTGCAAATATTTCATCTATCCCATAAATAAAACATATGGCAATGTCACAAATGGAGGCATCAGTCTCTTCCTATACACTAAATTCATTGGATGCACTTGCAATTCTGATTATAATAAATGGAGATATAATTAAATCCCACTGAGAATTAAGATATGTTTAGGAAATACATATTATATATTGCATCTACTAATTTAAATAGCAGTATTATTTTTTAGTTTATTAGTTACTAACTTAAAAAAAAACAAAGAAAACAAACAAAAAAAGGATTCCTAGACTACTTAGGCAATATGTTATGAGGTAATTTATAATTCTATTCCTCCAGACTTTAATCAAAAAATATTCTTCCCTTATATCCTAATAGTGTCCCAGTAAAACATTTGGTGGGTTTGACTCTACAAAGGACCTTCCTGATGATGTAATAACATTTGCAAGAAGTCATCCAGCCATGTACAATCCAGTGTTTCCTATTAACAATCGACCAATAATGATAAAAACTGATGTAAATTATCAATTCACACAAATTGTAGTAGATCGAGTGGATGCAGAAGATGGCCAGTATGATGTCATGTTTATCGGAACAGGTAAATTTTTTAATTTCAGCACTAAGTTTTCTTCTAGAACACTGTTTAACTGATTAAGTATACTAAGAATTGAAGGTGGTTTTTATAGTCACTCTCAAGCTATAGGTAACCTCTAATCAATTATTAGAAAAGCTAACCATTCTACTACTACAAATGTGTTATCTTTTAAGGTAAGTTGACATATATTAATTTAAAATAAATTTCCTTTTTAATCAAAAGTTGATAAATGTAAATAGGTAAAACTAATTATTAGGTGAGTAATCAATGTCCATAATTGACTCATAACTCTTCTCTGGGCAGTGACTTTGTAGAACAAAGATGTATTGCTGAAAACCATGCCTGAAATCCCCAAGACATTTAATAATGGTTCCAGAATATATTAAAACAAAATTTATGAAATTTAAGTTGCCATACAGTAATTTAATTTTGGGCAACAAAATTTGTGTTTCTGCCATGCAATGGAAAATAAAAAAAGACTTCATGGGAAAAACAACGAAATTGACCCAAGGAATCATTAGATACATTTTAGATCCATTTCTATAGGAATTTGACAACATATTTCTAATTATATGAATAGAAACAAACTCTTTTCTGAATAAATTCTACTCCAAATATTTTATTTTTCTCCTTCTCCTATTAATAATAATACTATTTTTGAAAGTACCAGTTACAAATCTGAAACTTGCTACTTAGGGTCAGATTCCAAGGTAATAAATTCCTAGTCTCCATTAACATTGTTAACTGACATAAATCAATGGGAAACAGAATGAGTGCTCCACTGAAACCTGGTATAATAACATTTATTTTCCCTTGGTGAGAAAAAGAGAAAAAAATGCATTAACTACAGGGGAATGGCAACTTGTGCAGTAAGTGCTATAAAGACTTAAAGTTTTATAATGAAATTGTGAATACTTATGTTATCAGGTCTAACAGTGTCAGGCTCTGAGTAATACATTGCAGTCACTTTTATGGGTGAATAGTTTTCCTATCAAATAAAAGAATCCCATGGAGACTCGGGGTCCGATCATTTGCAATATTATAAAAGTCAGTGAATTCCAAGTATTAACTCTGGTTATAAATATCGTTAGAATTTAGAAGATGATAAAGTTGAGTTTGGTTACTAGAGACCTGATCAGGGTCCTGAGTTGATTAACATAATTTACCTTTAATCTTTTCCTTCAATAATTATGAGTTTATCATTCAATGTCACATTAGAGATGAGTCTCTGCAGAGTAATTAAGTTTGCTCAATAATGTGACACACGCCTTTTACCTCACCTCTGACTTACACTTGTTGAGAAGTCCCTCACTCATTGTCAATGCAACAAAAGGTTGTTTCTGGCTATTTAACCGAAGAAACCCTACTATAAACTTTTAATTCCTCTCACAAGCTGGCTTTAAAGGCACCAATTTCACGAGCATGCTAAATGTCTGTGATGTGGATGGGTATCCATCAGTACAGACCACTATCATCTGTCAGCAAAGTAAATTGATTACAGTAATTTTATCTTCTAAGTTGCACATCATAGTATATTGATCCTAGATGAGTAATCCGATTCAATTTGTGTGAAGTTCTTTGAAACACTATTCTACAAAAGAGATCTGGAATACAGATAAAAGTTGTGTTTGGGTACTAGAGACCTGATCAGAGTCCTGACTAGATTAACATAATTTACCTTTAATCTTTGGTGTTTTGAGTAGCCTAAGGTCCTATAAACATAGAAAGAGCCTCTTAAAAGAGGACTTCATAAAAACTTTACAAGGGACACATGACAACCTTTATTGATCTGACACAGCACGTCTTACAGGTCCCTTAAAAATGGTTATTAATGCTATAAATTTATTATTTTCTGGTGTAATTTATTCTGTACTGGTAAGATTTGCTTCTCAAGTAATCTTGATTAACTTGATTAAAATGAGGCAGTTAATGGATTAAGTTTTGTCAGAACTGGAATATTGAAGAGATGAATTTATGAACTTAATTAGTCCCTGTTCTTCCTTCTATCAAGGAATGGGAACATATTGGTAAATACTGGAAAATTAATATCTTCTGAATTAAAATTAGAGTGAAATTGACAGCTTTTATCATTAAAACAATTTTTCTTTTAACAACAAAAACTAGAAAAAAATAATGTTTGGAATATCTATAAAATATATTAAAGTTAACATTTTGTGATATGTTTCTGAATTTTAAATTCCTTTAGTACTCTAAAATTTATTAACCAAAATGCACACTATTGAAAAACCACTGTAGTAAGTGATTCTCGGCATTTATTTAGAGAGATTGGGTTATTGTCATTCATCACTTACTGGTCATTTAGCTGTCTTTAGGGGCCTCTGAATACTTAATACTTTCATTCGAAGAGAATAAACAGCTAACATTCTGAAGCTCTGACTACTTGACAATTACCTCTACATTTCATCTTCGTAGTTGTCCCTGATTTGACAAAAGAGTGAAAAAACCTGCCATGTCAAATTGGTTATTTATTTTTAGGTATATTTTTCCGAGACACCTGATAATTAAGGAGACTTTTTTTTAAATAATAAAAGTAATTAACCCAACCTAGCCAACTTCTAATTTCTTTTAAATTTATATGTCTTCTGGATAAAACCTTCTTCAAAGCTTAATATATTTCTAAAAATCCAGTTCTTTTCATTCCACTGTTAAAAGCTAACTGTATGAAATGCGTTTGAATATATCTTTTACTAATGTGGTGACAAAAATAAATTAAAAGGAAGACTGGGATAAGAATGTTCTTTAGGAACAAATATTGTTAGCACTAAACTCTGTTCAGATATATTTAAGTTGTGCTCTTCTCTCACCTCCTCTTTCTTTCAAAGATGTTGGGACCGTTCTTAAAGTAGTTTCAATTCCTAAGGAAACTTGGCATGATTTAGAAGAAGTTTTGCTGGAAGAAATGACAGTTTTTCGGGTGAGTGCTGCTTAATTTCAAGTGTCAACAAGTTAGTTGTACGTCTTTTCCCCAGGACAGCTGCACACTGAACTTGGTAGGGACAAGTAGTCTAGCATACCCTTCTAATTAGCTTGTCAATTAGAAAGCCAGACACTAGTCAAAATAAACCTTGAAGCTTTCAATACTAGTTAAATCTAAAGATGTAAAGAAATATATTCTTGGCTCATATTTTTGTTTTCTCAATGATAAAATATATGATTTACACTTTATATTATTTAAGTTACCTCAATGAACAAACCATTTTTCCCCTAAATTCTGCACAATTTATGATAAAACTGGAATAGTAAGTCCTTTCCCTGAACATATTCAGGCAGAGACAATCAGAATGAAAGGGAAATGAAGACACCTCAGCCCTTTTTAAAGACTATTAATGAATTGTTTTTATCATATTTCCTTAAAGAAATCATTTGTTAGCAAAAGGAAATCTGAGATTTTTATCTCACTGTTAGCAAATTTGCTATAGATCTCTAGTCTACACACTTAAGAAATGTGTAGATATTTGTCTCTTTGTCCTGAATCACTATCACCAAAACAGCCCAGATATACTTATGCAGGTTGGGGGTAAAGGTGTTTTTATTCCTTTTAGAAAGTTAGCTAATAGAAATAGTTTGACTTGAAGCACAACTTGATAAGAATTAATTATGAGATATTACTGAGAAGTAGGTGCTTATAAAAGGTGTTATTTTAAATGTTTGATAAAACAATAGAACAAATACATATTGAGAGAGAGAGAGAGAGATAAGAACAGAACAGACTAGAATTAGAATGATTTGGTGGACAGAACAATAGGAAAACTTTAGATCTATTCTCACAATTTCTAGGATCATATTTAGTCCCCAGGTGTCTCAGATACCTTATGTATACAATGAAGGAGCTGGCTTAAATTTTTCAGTTCATTCAATAGTTTAATTGTAAGCAAAATTCTCCCAAGACATGGCTTAGCCCCATATTTCTATAGCAGTTTATTAACTCACTAAGGCATTATCTTTACAGTAGTATTTTGAAGAAAAGGTGAAGTATCTTATGATAAACTCCTAATATACATTATTCATTTCATTCAAATTATGATTAGGATTGAGAATAATTGATAAATCAAGACAGAGACCTTTTGTAATAAGCAATGTTCTTCTAATGGAAAGTGCTCAGGCTCTTCAGCCAGACAGCTTTACCTGATAATGCTATTTGAAATAAACATATGATCACTCTAAGCTTCCTAATCAGTAAGTCACATAGGCATTGGGAAGAATTAGAAACACTAGATGTAAATCATCAAGGTCATTGAGAGGCACTGTGCTCAACATTTTATTAATATTGTTATATTATTTTAGTTTAGGAAAACTGAAAATAGGTCACATTTCCAGTAGCCTTTTCTATTAATCCTCAGTTTAAGTCTTCAATAGAGTAAAATCATAATTCTATTATAGTATTTTTAATCCCGTAATTTGGCCCTATATCATTTATGTCTGGTATGGAATGATAACTAATCCCTATCATTTGCATGTCCATTGTTCTGTTCAAATGTCCCATTTCAGTATTTACGTGTTTACATATTAGCCTACATAATTAAAATTTAAATTTTCCAACGGGCTATATTAGGCACAATAGAGTCTATTCAAATTTAGCACTGAGGGGTGGATAAATAAATTGCTGTATTGTGTTCATTGTATTCTCCTGAGAGCCTAAAATATGTGCTCAATCACATTGAATGTATGAGTAAGTATTGGTAGAGAAATGAAATTGGAGAAAGCCAAGAGTTTAAGGTCTTCCTTAGAGAGACCATGCTTAAAATCAGAGGCCAAAGTATTAGGAAGATAAACTGGGAATGCAAGTTATCATGCAGCTTATGCCCGTGTTCTTCTTTAGTAGAAAAAACCAACTACGTATATTTATTTTGCCACTGAAATCACAAGAGACACTACAATAATGTCACAAGAATTTTCAAATTATTTTCCAGGCTCTTACTCTTGTATTTTTCATAGTTCCTTTGCAAATTTCCCTTCAGTTGTCATACATTATTAAAAGAGGATTCATTCATTAATTCATCTGTCAAGAAATATATACATTAGTACCTACAATGGTCCTGGCCCAATGTTAGTTCCTGGTGATACAGAGATAAACATTATAAACATGCTCCCTGACCTCATGCAACTTACAGAGTCTTATGTGTTATACATCATAGTTTCAAAGACTTAATTCATTATCTATTTGTACAGTTAACTTTTCTCCTGTAGAATTGTATTAACTGTTATCATGCCATTTTAAAAATAATGTTCTTTTTTCTATCTAATTGTTTTCTAGGATTTCATGAATTAAAACATACCTGATTTTGTAGTTGTACTATATTCTTAGTAAGTTTAATTCCTCATATCTCTGGGATTTTAAGTTAATATGCAATGTCCTTTAGTACAATAAGTTTTTTCAAATTGAGACTATATTACTTAACAAAACCATAAGAAGCCAAAAATCTCGAAAACACAAATATTTAATATCTATTAGATTTTGTTGACATTTTGCAGTTTCAAGAGAAATACACAAGCAATTTATTCCTGTGATATCTATCGAATGACATTTGTGTGGTATTTAGGATAATGATGTGCTAGTGTGGAAATGATTATTTACGAATCTATGATTTTGTAAAAAAAAAAACTTGTTTGCAATATGGAACACATCTCTTTCCATAGATAAATGTCCAGTTCTTTTCCATATTCTCTGCCATGCACTACTGCCATTACTATTTCTTTGGCACTCAAGAAGACAAAACATATTTGGGCAAAGTTTAGAGAAATATTTACTTTCAGCATTCTATTCTATCAGGAAAAGTTCATACATATATTGTGGTCTAGCAATTGGAATATTTCACTGTCACACTTTGTTTAATTTTGCCATGGGAGAAAAAACCCAACACATTAAAGTGGTTGCCTTACACAGTGAAACAAGCAGAGAAATTTTACAGTTTCAGAGTTTATACATGAGCCTTGAAAGTCATTTCATTTAAAATAAATAATAAAATAGAGTTACTCTCAGCACTATGATAGTTTGACAAGGTAAATAGACATGAACAGATTTAGGGCTATGGTGTTGGATTTTTAAAAGTGAGACATTTAATGTGAAACAGCCAGTTCATTTACCATAATATCATTTCCATGAGACTGTTCATTATGTGTCCTTGCTAGACTGAATAACCAAACCTCATCTAAAGTCCTGAATTAAAGCCAGCACTCCATCCACTGCATTTTGAGGTTGGTTAAGGAAAACACCCTGGTAATCACAGGAACATTCCAGTGGTTTCAATTACATCCGAGATACTTTTATTCTGGGTGAAATCAAATCCCAATCAGAGTATAGAAAGAAAAATACTCCTCAGTAATAAAAATTTCCATTTTAGAATAAAAATTTTAATAGGTAATAAAAGGTGAAATAAAATTGGCATTGGTATAGGAGTCTAGAAATGACTTTGAATTGCCATTAGATATTCAAAGTAGCATTTAGGTACTAAACCATGAAATCTAATTCCACATATTATTTGCAATCATAGTTACTATGTGATTCTAAGTAAGTTGGTTAAAGTCAGTTGAGCCTCACTTCATCTCAGCATCATAAAGGAAGATTATCCTTTCTTTAATGGTTTTTTAAATAAAGATTATTAGTATATGGTAGCTATTGTAACTAGTTGTATAAATGAAAGGATCTTTAAGATGCTTGAAAATTCCACATCTATAGTTTTTTTTAAAGTAAATATTCAGAAGATATAAAGGCTTGATATATGCTGCTTTTCACTTTAATTAGTCAGCATGAATTTTCTTTCCAGACCAGTCAGAGAGGGTTTTACTTGTGAGACAGTCAGGTGTTGCATCAAGTCACAGGGCACTTACGACAATGGATTTTATTTATAGTCCTATTGACTGCAAAGGATTACAAGGTGGTTACTTCCATAACACACATATTTTAAACCAAATTTGTGCAATATTCCATGAACAGTTGAGCAAACAAATGAAAGAATTTAATTTTCATTCAACTGTAAAACATATTTGATGCTTTCCAAAGCCTAGTCTATTAATTCACTAAAGAGAGTCCACATGCTTAACATCCGGTAAGCTATGTCAGATTCTCCTGGGATAAGCAAATTGAAAAGCTTTGCAAGTGTGAAAGTTTAATAAGGACTAGATTAAAATATCTGAAAAAACAAGATGGTAAATTGGAACCACAGAAAATCTTGAAAGGATGATATATTTTTTCATTTCATTTTTATTTGAACACCAATTAAATTTGCAATTGAAACGAGTTTTGTGAAAAAAATGCTTATAAAGCTGTTTTAAATGGAAGTCATATTCACTACCAGCTATTTCTCAGTAAAAACTATAATTTCCTTATCTGGATATCATCTTCACATATTATCTATTAAAATTCAACCACAGGAGCATACAACACGTCTTATTTGAAAATGTTATTAATATTCTGGTCTCTAAAATAAATAAGGCTTAAGGGATTCTAGGATATTAATTTAAGAATGTTGAAATCATAGTATGACACAATGGAGTCCAGTGCATATTAGGATTTGTTTTATATTTTACAATTTATGTATGCAATAATTCATTTTCAATTGCCTTATAGATATTTGATATTTTTTACATTGTCAATGAATATGAATTGTATTAATATTGACCAGCTGCATCTATTTTATAAGAACTTAGACATAACTAACTTTTGGCTTAATTAACACTAGTTGTTAATTCTTCTCTGCCTAAGAAGCACCTTCCTCACACCTTGCCTGTAAAATTTATTTCATGAAATTCTTCATGAAAGCATGATGTTAGCTGCTGATGGAACTACATACCCACTTCATACATGAAACAGTTGGAATTGAAGGAGCTTCTATGGATAATTTTCCTAACTCTTCTAAATTTTCTTCTTTAGTTAACTGAATCAAGTATTATACAAATCTAAATAAAATCTTCAGCTTTTTCTTTTAAAGCTGTAAATCTGGAGAGAATATTACCTACTACATCTTAAAGATCATACCCCTTTATAGAGAAAATTAGACCATGGTAGATATAACTTTCATCATAGTTATCTTTATGATTGATGCCAATTCCCATAGAAAATCATGCTTAATATTTAATATCATTCATTTAAGCTATAAAAATGGAAAACTACTGGACATCTCTAAATTATCTCATTAAATTAATTTATATCCTAAATCATTTGCCTCATTTGTATCTTATGAAGATTGTCTTCAATTTGTTAAGAAAATCTTTCTATTATCTCGGATGTCAGGGTTTGAATTGGAGACTTGTAATTCTGAAGCACATAGAGGGTAATGAAACCACAAGGGAAAGGAGGAAGCCTCCAAAGAACAAAAGGGCAGCCAAGGAAAGGCAAACATGTTAGGAATGGCTAACAAGTGAGAAGACTGTGAAAACGGATATGAGCAAATAGTCAATAAAGAGTACCAAGGCATAATCAAATTTAATAGAGGACACAATCAAGAAGTAATAAGTGGTCAAAAGTACCATACAGAATAAAGTTCAGTAATAACAATACAGACCGAGTAGTGTCCATTTGGCAATGCACACTTCAATGGTGGTATCTTCTTCTGAAGATAATAAGCTATCTCCCTAGAGCGGAGGTTCTTAACCAGGGGTCCATGAGTTTGAACTGAAATTAAAAAAAAAAAACAAAAAACACAACATTATTCTTGTGGGGATGTGTTGGTGTGGGAGTGATATATTTATTAAATAATACACAGTATAGTGTGGACTTATTAAGGGGTCTGTGGTTTTCACCTGACTGGCAAAGGGGTCCGTGGAGCAAAAAAGGTTAAGAACTCCTGCCCTGGAGCAAGGGACAGATGCAGTGGCCTGAGGGGTAAATGTGATTATATGGGAGGTGAACAAGTAAAGGCAGTGCATATAAAATATTTATCTTGTTTTATCAAGAAATTCTAGATAAGCATGAATGATCAAGAAAAGAAGGTTTATAAAATAGATGCCTTTATTATATATGCAAATTAAAAGGAAGAAACAGTACATAGTGGTATAGGTGAAGAAGAGAAGGGGGAAATTGATAGAAAATTCATTCTTTCATTCAGCACATATCTATTGAGCCATTGTAAGTACCAGGCTTAATTCTGGGTGCTAGGGATGCAGCAGTGACCTAAACAGCCAAAATCTTTGTTCTCAAATGGGGGACACAATTACTAAGACACATAAGATGCCCCCTGATATGCCTCTTCAGATCCTGTCCTCCTTACCTGTACTATCTGCTGTGAGTCTTTCACTTTCTGCCCTTCTGTCCCAGGGTGTCTCTGATAGCAGGCAGGAAGACAAGCATCATAGCTGGGGATATGGCAGATTTAACACCCCCAGGGCAAACAATGATAGAAGCCCATGAAAAAATACTTCTTTTGGTAATAACCTAGGTGGACAATTTTGAAAGCCATTCTCTACTATTCTCAGACTCGTTCTCATTGATAACTTCCATAACACACCACCTTATTGGCTGGCTCTTCCTCTTTCCTCTCATTCTTCCAGTCCCTCACTTGTGCTGCCTACCTGCAAACAAGATCTTACTTCAGTCTCTGCTTTGGAGTGTGGGGGGTCAACTCACAAAACACGATACATAAGTAAAATACATATCATTCAAGATATTGAGGAGGACTAAAGAGAAAAATTAAAGAAAAGGAAATGGGTGTGTGTGTGTATAAGACAGGGAGAGAGAGGCACTTATGATTAAACACTATGTACCAAGAAAATATGTAAAGTGGTTTATATGTATTAACTCATTTAATCCTCTCAACAAACTTATGAGAATGATACTATGATCCCCATTTATCAGATGAGAAAACTGAAGTACAAAGAGATTGAGTTCCTTGACCAAAAGTACTCTTCTGGCCAGATCTCAGTCACAAC
>PVKH010020876.1:0-14477 GCA_004027955.1 Chaetophractus vellerosus | reverse complement strand
GAAGATGCAAAGAGAGAGAGAGCAGGGACTGAGCGATGCTGCTGCACCCCACCAGGAGCCAGGAGAGAGGCGTGCAACAGGGCGTGCCCACCAGCTTTCCAGGGACCGTGGCCTGCTGACACTGTGATTTTGAACTTCCAGCCTCCAGCACTGTGATGAGGCAGGTTAGATTAGGAAATAGACGAATCTGGGACCTGGCAGAAAAACACCTCCGTGAAACACGTGGCGATGGAGACCCCAGAAGATGGCTGCTGGAAGGACCCCATGAGAACCCCCCCACACCCATTCAAAATGGGATTTCTTCTGGGATCAAGGAAAAGCCCTGGATATTCTCAAGGGTCTTATCATTGGGCCCTCCTGGGGGGTTGATGGGTGGGGTAATCAATCAAAACAGCAAACTCCTGGGATTCCTCCCCAACATTAGCAAAGGGGCGGAGAAATTAATGGTTTAAAAAGCAAGCACAGAGACTAAATTGCCTGTTGTGCCCTTTCTCTCCTTGCCTGGACCATCATGCAAGTATACCTGGGGACTTGTTTTGTAATGGGGACTTGTCTGTAAATCAGCCTTTTTTACACCTTCTTAGCCCTTTCCTTCCCTCTGCCTGGACCAACCTGCAGGTATACCTGGGACCCATAATCTGTTATTTTCTCCCATTTCTCTTCTCTTATTTTCTTAATAAACCACTGGCCTAACTAAACTGGCATGTACTTAAAATTCTTTTTTGTAACATAGCCAAGAACCTAGAGAAAATCCGTCAACAGTGAGAAAATACATTTCTGTTGTTTTAAGCCACCCAGTGTTTTAGGTTAGTCCTAGAAAAACAAGACGCCTACGAAGCCTTCACTGCTCTCCCGAGGCATCCATTCATTCAGAAAATATTTGTAATTCTGCAATAGGCATTTGCCTGCTCTCTGGGAACTTAGGGTTTAGTGAGGGAATGAGACCAAAAAAAAGTAAGTAAACAAAAAATAAAATGAATTAAAATCAGTGGTAGGTGATGTGAAGATAACCAGAGGCTAAGAAGGAGAACACAGAGGGGGAAGGCCCTCTAAGGAGGTCACTTATAGTCTGACCCTAGCAGGATGAGAAGTAGCCAGGCGTCCTAGGGCTGAAGAAGAGCACGTCAACCCTGGGAAAGCGAAAGGAAGGAATGTGGCAAGATTGAGGATCTGAAGGAAGCCAGCCGAGCAGGAGAAAGCATGGACCAAGGGCTCCCCACTTGTACTACCAAAATCTTTTGTGTATACTTTCAATAAGGGGAGCATTCAAGCTCCCTAAGTTGGGTGCCAGGATGTCTGACTCCTATCTCTGTGTTCCAATCATCTGGTACATCCAGCACTTAGGTCCCCACTGGGCACGTAGTAGGTCCCAGCATGTGTTTGTTGAATGAAGGAATCAGGGACTCAGTGGTCTTGCTCGAACTGGACTCATTATATGCCTCCTTACACATGGCTACTTTTAAAGGATGCTGAGGGGTTTGCAGGTCCTCTGGGCAAAGGCATCAAGGGGTTGGGGGACCATAGTTCCCAACTACTGGGCATCTTCTTTGGCACTTTCACTGGGCACAGAATTACCCAAATGGTGTTTCATTGTTGGCATGTTGATACTTCCACCTGTAATCCTTGCTCTGTTTAATTCTGGCTGCTTGGATAACTTTGCAGCTTCTTGAGCTTAATTCCATAAATGAATTCTGTAGACAGCAAGATATAGTCATGTAGAGATTCCAGGCTTTGGGGCTAGAACACAAGAGATCATGCAGTCTAGCTTTCCTGTTTCATGTAGGAAGAATGTGAGGACCAAAGGGGTGAAATGATTTATCTGAAGTCACACAGTAGGCCAGTGGCAGGGCTAAGACCAACCCTTGGCTCTTGGACCTTG
The DNA here is from genome assembly GCA_004027955.1 of Chaetophractus vellerosus. Classification (NCBI taxonomy): domain Eukaryota; kingdom Metazoa; phylum Chordata; class Mammalia; order Cingulata; family Chlamyphoridae; genus Chaetophractus; species Chaetophractus vellerosus. The sequence goes on along the minus strand of PVKH010020876.1, from coordinate 12,598 downwards.
TTCTTTCCCTTTCACACCTGGTTTCCTGCTGAGCCTCAACTCTGAGTGTTTCCCACACATGCAAATGAGTCAGGCTGCCTCATTGCAGATCCCAGATTTACTGCCTACCCTTGGCTGTGATATTGGGCAAGTTATTTAATCTCTCCATGCCTTGGTTGCCGTATCCACAGAATGGGGATTACAGCAAAACTTATCTTGTAATGCCATGATAATAAAATAAAATAATTCATGCAAAGAATCTGGCACATAGTAAGAGCTTCATAAATGTCAGAAACTACCACTATTCTAGAGACAGTCAGTATAGGTCCAGCTCACATTCTCTCTACTTATGCGTTTGAGTTGGATTGTTTTCCTATTAGCTACTGAACTGGATTGTATTTATCTCTGTTTTTGAGCAAATATCTGTATTATTGGTATAATTATAAACCCCAAGATATTGTTTCCTTATTAAATTTTAGGAAATGACACCACAATGCTTATGATAGTTTCATGCCTTACACTGACAGTGTTGGAAGGAGGCTTAGTATGAATAGAGAAGTTAATTAGTGATGCACAAGAAATGCAAATAGCATAGAAGAGAAAGGGCCTCTAAGGGGAGAAAAATGACTTGAATTGCAGTCTTGAAGATGAAATTATAAATGAGACAAGAGATTTTCATGCATAAAGTTCATCCTTATAAAGATCAACTGAGAAGTTGGGACTGGAAATGAAAAGGTCTTAAAAGGTTCCAGTTGTCTAAATGAAGCGCTGAGTATCATATCCAATACTTATCAGGAGCTTAATAAGGGTTTAAATGGATAGATATCTGGTGAATGAATGGATGGGTGGACAGGTGGAAGGGTGGAAGAGTGGACAGTTGTACGCATAGGAAGGTGGTAAATGGATATGTGAGTGAATACATGGATGGGTGGACATATGGACTGGGGATGGATAGATGGATGGATGAGTAGGTGGTGGACAGATTAAAGCAAAAGGATGACCTAATGTTAGACAGTAATTCACCTGGAGCTCAACTCCCTTGGTTGTGCCACCGCCCAACATACCACTATAAACGCCCCAAGTGACCTGAGAAGAAGGCTGTGATTCGCACTGAGGACCCACCTGCCTCTAGGAGAGCATCAGGCCATAACCCATCAGGGCTTACACTCTGTATGCTTCCATCACCATCAGAAGTGCAAGCCTGCCACATGAACTATTGCCACCATGACTTTTATCCAGTATTGGTCTATGATTTGTCTCAGTTCTCCACCCCTCCTCCCTTCTAGCTTTTCAACTGGACCCCTTGGGACCCAGAGGATGCCATCAGCAAAATCACCTTTAGCATCAGCCTCTTCCCTGAATGTTTCTTTCACCTTCTTGTACCAGCTGGTAATTGTCTTTCCCTAGGGCCTTGTTAAGAGTGGGCTAGTTTTCCTATTTTTCATGCCACATCTCAAAGCCCAGAGAAGGCTTAGGTGTCTTCCTTGCTCCCATTGCCGACTCTACCCTCCTCCCTTCAGAATCCCATTCCTTTCAAACTCCATCATCTGCTGCCCCTCATTGCTGCAACAATCTTCTGATTCTGGTTCCCCCTTTTATTCTTCCCTCTTTATTACAGGTTTTAACACATGACAATCAGAGCTAACCACTGTTAACTGTTCTAAGTGCTTAACATATATTAACTTATCTTCAAAACAACCCTCTAAGGTAAGTGCTATTCTTATCCCCATTTTAAAGAAGAGGGAATTGAGGCACAAGCAGGCTAAATAACTTGTCCAAGGTGATACAGAGCTAGTCATTGGTGGGGCCAGGAGTTTGAACCTAGGCAGCCTGGCTCATTTTTTTTCCCTGTACCCCAATCCTTTGGTCATAAATTTTTATAAATTTCAATATCTTCTAGAGCAACACTGTCCAATAAAATGTTCTACAATGATGGAACTATTCTATATCCATACTGTCTGATGTAGCCTCATGCAGCTACTGAGGACTTGAAGTACATATTTTTTAAAGTTTTTTAAAATTTTTAAATGCATGTAGCTGTGTGTGGCCAGTTGCTACTGCAATGGACTAGAATCCGTCCAATTCCTGGCCTGTCAGCTCCTCCCTCGTGTCCACCAATTATTACTTCCATTCTACATTAGTTCTATAATCTATGTTATGATCCCCATGGTCAGACTTTAGTTCTTGTTCACATCGAAACTCCACTAAATTAGAAATCTTGAATTCAAGCATCTAAGCCTGTAACCCACTCAACCCGTATTTCCAGAGGACTAACTTCAGTGCTCCCCACCTCAACAATTTGCAACACAATCCACATCTTCTATTTACCTTGCTACATTTTTACTGCCCCATATCCCTCCTGTCCACACTTCTCATCTAGCTTAGCATTGAGATGGCCCATCACTGCAACTTACTATGTTGCTAATTATTATTATTGCATGTTACTATGTAGCTAATTATACTCAAGTATCAGGTCTTCCACTTGCAGGAGCCCCTTCCAAGTTCCTGGGAGATTCCTTAGCAATGTGTTCACAATATCATACACTATGGTAAAATTTGCAGAATAGGATACTAAACCACAGTCAGTTAATCCTGTGTTTATATTTCAAGGTCCCTCTGTTGTACCTCTCCTTTCTTCATGGGTGGGGTTGGAGTGGCCACAGGCATTTCTGAATCTCGCTAAGGGGAAGTTGAGTTGATAATGCATCTAGTTTGGGTTCAGTGGGATAACTTCTATTTATGGTTCCTCTATCGCTAGCTGTCCTAGTGTAGAAATGGCTTCCAGGAATACTCCTACTGCTCGCTGGGCTGACTTGGTGTCCTGACATGAAGGTTTAGGGTCAGAGGTCTTATCGTGATATGAATATGCCACACACTGCCCAGTATGTGGTGGATGTGCAGAGTGGGGTGAAACCAGCTTTGAAATGTATTGATACAGAAGCCAGTTGGGGGAATTTCTCAAAGATTACAGGCGTGTCTTTGATGATGCAGCATTTACAATTATAAATACATGATATAGCTTTATGATGGGTGTCATGTGCCATGGAATTTATCAGAAGCTCTATATTTGTAGAATAAAACTTGTAGCAGTATTACAAACAGTAAATATATCTATGTGACATGTTTTATTTACCCCAACTATCAGTCAGAAAAAGCAAATATTAATCAGCTTTGCTAGAGGAAAGACTAACATATCTTTCTATTCTTTGTATGGAAAATATCACAAAATTGTTGCCATATAAGTAGGGGGAAATTTTTTGCTTTCTTCTGTTAGCACTGTCTATTGGGATACTAAGGTTACTAGGGCTACCAGATTTAGCAAATAAAAATACAGAGTGCACAGTTAAATTTGAATTTCTGATAAACAAGAAATAATTTCAATTATAAAAATATGTCCCTAATATTGCATGGGAAATAGTTACATGAAAATATCATTTGTTGTTTGTGGGAAATTCAAATTTAACCAGGCATCCTCTATTTTATCTGGCAGCCCTACAAGGACTAAAAATTCATTGCAGAACTTTCACCTTTTATTCCTATTCTAAGAAACAAAGTATATGTAATATAGGTCTTATCTATTCCTAGAACTTTCAGTAAAATTAGCCAGTCAAACCATCCAGAGTTGCTAGTAGTTTGTTTTGGCCTTTAGGTGTTTGTTTGTTTGTTTTTTTTTTCCTGTTAATTCAATTTCCTTCAATTTTTATGTTTATTCAGATTTTCTCTTTTTTATTGTGTCAATCTTGATAATTTATATTTATCTATATGATAATATATTTTAATGTTTTCAAATGTATCGGCGTAACATTATTATTGTATAAGCAATGCTCTGTAAATCTGTATTGTACCTGCGTGTGTGTTCCATTTTTATTCCTAATTTGGTTTATTTGTGACCTTTCCTTTTCCTTATCAGTCTTTCTGGAAGTTCATCTATTTTATTGGTCTTTTTGAAGAACCAGTGTTGGTTTTGCTGATCATCTCCAGTTTTTCTGTATTTTCTATTTTATTAAATTTTTGTCATTTGTAAAAAAGTCCCTTCTTCAACTGTCCTTAGCTTTACTCTGTGGTTCCTTTTTTTTTTTTAACTTCTTGAATTGAATCCTTAGCTGCTTTATTTCTTTCCTACTATGTTTTAGATATGAACTTCCCTTTTAGAATCACCCCACAAACTTTGACGTGAAGTCTTTTGTTTGTCGGATCCATGGAACTAGGGTGAGGGTTGCAGGAAGGAGCAGGTGAACTCTGGGGATTTGCAGGTCTACAATGTTGGGAATGTTCTTTTGGCAAATATGGCAGGACAGGGTTACTGGTGTAGGACGTTGGGTTTGGGGGGATATATGGGACAGGGTGCACCTGGGGCATGCTTCTAGGGAATATGTAAGTGTTCATCTTGTCATAGTGTGTAACATAAGTTTCTTGTTTATAACACACAATAAACAAGAAAATACTGACTGAACTCCCATCCTGGGGAGTCCTGCTATGTTGTCAATTAGAGGGATAAGAATCCCTCGAGACATAGGTAGTGCCCAATAAAAGAAAACAGACCAATAGGTCAAGCCCACAATATTATTGCAAGTAACTATGAATCTTATTCTTCAAAAACTGAAACTTAGTGGTTACCATAGGTCCTGAGGGGAGGGGGAGGGAAGAATAGAATAGATGGAACACAGGGCATTTTTAGGGCATTAGAATGATTCTGCATGGTCATGCAATGATGGATACAGGCCATTCTAAATTTTAAGTGTACGGCCCAAAATGTAAACCATAATGTACAACATTGACCATGGTTAGTAGCAGCGCTTCAGTATTTGTACACCTATTGTAACAGCTGTACCATCCCTATATAAAATGTTATTAATAGGGGAGAGTGGAAAAGGGGGAGGGCGTTGGATATATGGGAATTTCTATGTGACTTTTCTGTCACCTAAAGCTTCTTTGAAGATAAAATGGAAAAAATAAGTGTATTAGTCAGCCAAAGGGGTGCTGATGCAAAATATTAAAACTCTGTTGGCTTTTATAAAGGATATTTATTTGGGGGTAGAAGCTTATAGTCACAAGGCCATAAAGAGTAAGTTACTTCCCCCACCAAAGTCTGTTGCCACATGTTGGAGCAAGATGGCTGCCTTCTGCTTCCTCCTAAGGCTCCATGGTCCCAGCTTCTTCCGATCTCAGCTGTAGGCTGTTCTCCTTCTCCATGTATTTATTTCCCTGTCTTTGATTGAGCATCCATTTATATAGCCCACAAAGGCGGGCAGGGTAGGGTGGGGACTCAAACTGAGTCGCCCTAATGACTGGTCAAATAAAAGCCCTAATCTTGATTTGATAAAGTAAAAGTGCAACTTCTGAATCTAATACAATCTAATGCATGCAGAGGAACTGGCCAGTTTACAAACACAGTCCAATATCTATTTTTGGAATTCATAAACAATACCAAACTGCCACAATAAGACACTGGGAGAATACATAGAAGAAACAGATCTTACAGTGATGAAAGACACAACATGTAAAAAATTTTTATATTATTTCAATTAAAAAAAAATTTTGGATTTGTTATTTTTTAAACCATTATTATTTTATTTTATTATTAATTTTATTTGGTTATTTTGTTCGCTTCATTTTTGGAGAGGTTTTGGATCACAAAAGGGTCACAACTGTGCCACTGGTGTGGGGTGTTGATGATTGGGGGATAGGGTGCACCTGGGGCATGCCTCTAAGGCATATGAATATGTTCAAGTATTCATGGGGAATTGTCTCAGAGAGTGGAGATCCACACAATAATCAAAAGAATATTGAATTCCCATCCTAAGGAGTCCTGCTACACTCTCTAATAGAATGGCAAGAATCTCCTGAGTACAAGAGCAGTGCCTAGTGAAGGAAGATAGACCATTATGCCAGACCCTCGGTATTGATCATTGTACTTATGAACCTCTTCTTGTGAAATTGAAACTTAGCCTAGTATATATTGCCTAAGAATTACCTCCTGAGAGCCTCCTTATTGCTCAAATGTGACCTCTCTCTAATCCAAACTCAGCACATAAATGTATTACCTTCCCCCCAGCATGGGACATGACTTCCAGGGGTAAGCCTCCCTGGCATCAAGGGATTATTACCGAGCGCCAACTAGCAGTGCATCTGGAAAAAGACCTTAACCAAAAGGGGTAAATATTAAATACAAATGAGTTTTTATGGCTGAGATTTCAAAGTGAGTCAGGAGATTATTCCAGAGGTTACACTTACACACGTCTTAGCAGGATCTCATTGACTGCCACAGTAAACAGTGCCTCAAACATCGGGGGTCCTGAGGGCTCTAGAGACATCCAGACACTATAAGCAGGGCAGACAAGCTTAGGAACTTGGACAACCTAAGTATTTTTTAATTAGAAATATTTAGAAGTGTGTTCTTCAGAGTCCAAGTTTCTCTTTCTTTTTGGCTTGAGAAAATGGAACATATGATGTCAGTTCTTTGGATATGAGCTATCGATTGTGGCTTGGAATATGATTAATTTTCATTAATAATTCTGGAGTCCTAGGAAATAAAGTTAGATATTCTCTAACTGTTGAGGGCTCATTTCTAATTAACAGCTATACATTCATGATTTCTAGCTCTGAACACTCCCCTTGAAATCTGCACTTATACATCACTCATTCAGTCATTCACTCAGCAGATATTTATTGAGTGCTTATCATGTGCCAAATGTTTTCCTAGGCACTGAGGATACAGCAATAAAATGACAAAGTTCCATTCTGGTATGTAACAACTTAATCAATGTCCTTTCAAACTTTCATGTCCAAAATAAATATTTTAATTTTCCCCCTCCAGTCAACTTTCTCATCTCAGTTATTAGACGAAAACCTTGGGACCATGTTTGATTCTTCTTTTTCCCTTCATGTTACCTCCACTCCCTATATATACATAGTCTTTCAGCAAGTCCTATCTTCTCAAACTGTAACCCAAACCTACCCAATTCTTACCCCCTTCACTGCCACCCCCGTCCTAGTCTGAGACACCTTCATCTCATACCTGCAATATTGTGTGATTGCCTCTCACTTTCTTTCTCTCTGTTTCCACTTGGCACCACACAGTCTATTCCACCCAGAGAAACCAGAGTGATCTTGATCTTTGAAATAAATGCATATGTCAAATCATGTGACTCCCTGCTTAAAATCCTTGAATAATTTCATATGAAATTTAGAGTAAGAGCCAAGCACTTCCCATGGTTCCTACCACCTCTGACTGCATCTCATGCCCTCTCCCCACCAGCTAATCCCACCCACAAGCTCTTCCTTGCCTATGCAGAGCTAGCTTCTGCCTCTCAAGCTTGCTGACTGCAGGACCCTCTGCTTCAAATGTCCCATGATCCCTACATCTGACTCTTTTGCATAAATTGTCTTTATTCAAGTGTCAGCTCCTCAGAAAGATTGTTTCTACTCCTCTGTGGTAGACAGAATAATGGACAACCCAAAGATGTCCACATTCTCACTTCTGGAACCTGGGAACATGTTACCTCACATGTCAAAGGGACTTTGCAGATGTGATTAAGAGCCGTGAGATGGAACTATTAGCCTGCATTTTCCTGGTGAGCCTAGTGTAATCACAAGTGTCCTTAGAAGAGGGATGGAGGAAGGTTTTAGTGGGAAAAAAAGTGATATAATGGAAACAGAGAGAGAGAAGTTTTGGAAGATGCTATGCTGCTTGCTTTGAAGATGGAAGATGGTGTCATGAGTCAAGGAATACAGTTGGCCTCTCAAAAATGGGAGTAAAAAAGGAAATGGATTCTTCATTAGAGCCTCAAGAAGGAACACAGCTCTGTCTTGATTTCAGGACTTCTGACCTCCTTAACTGTAGAATAATTGTGTTGTTTTAAGCACTAGGTTTGTGGTCATTTGTTACTGCAGCTGTAGGAAATTAATATAACCTCCATGAAGCTTTGCCCTGCATTATTTTCTTTCCAGCACTGATCACAATCTGAAATAGTAACATTTGCAATTTATTTGTTCACTTGTTTATTACCTGCCATCAATTAGAATGGAAGTTCCTGGAGGGTAGGGCTCGATTTGCATTGGTCACTGCTGTACGGCCAGTGCCTGGAACTGGGGTTGAGGCTCTGCACAGTCTGGTTGGCCTTACCCAGAGCCCAGCACATCGATTCCCGTTACTTGTTGGATGTGTGATGAAAGACTTCTCCAACATGGTCACTGAAATACACTTTCCTTCACCAACAGAGACACACTATGGTCCCTCCCTTGCCTGAGCCTGCACTTGAGTTGTTTTTCTCCCCATAGTGTTATATATGCACTGAGCCAGTCATACCTGCCACCTGCTCTCCTTTGGGACCATTGGCACTGGTTTGGACCCCTCCTGCTGGTCCTCACTCAGAACATTCCCCACATTTGGAAGATCGAGGTCGTTCATAGAGTTGGGCCTCATGGAGGCCTGGAAAGCCATTTGGCCTTCACTGCCGTCTTCACGCCTGCATTATTTCATTCCCCATCTTGGAGCCCATTCATGGTTCCCACTTCTCTAGTTCAGCCATCATGGGAACCAGGCTCCCTGACCTTTTTTGCCACTTCCATGAATTTCTTTCTAGTCCTATCGTTTCTGCTTCTTCATAGCTTCGGAGCACATACAGTTTCATGGTCTCCACCAGGGGGGAGGAGATAAATGCCTGATTTATATACATCAAGTTCTGTCCCTTGTTGTTACTAACAGTGAAGAAAATGCAAGTGTCATCGGTTTGCAATGTAAGCTCTTCTTGATCAAATTAACAATAAATTAGCTAGGCTGTGAACTGAGCTCCAGACAGTTTACACTGGGAGTCAGAAATTTACCAAGTCACTTCCTCATTAAAGGAGAACAGCCACCACAGGCTTGGTAAAATTAGCATTTTAAAATAAGTGAATACGTTCTTTCATCTTTCATGCCGTTATAGACTTTAATGGAGTAAACAGAGAAGGAAAAAAGTTAGTAAAATATGAAAAGGAGAATCAGTGTGGATGCTAATCCTTCAGCAGAATTAAATACAGATGCCTCAAAGGTATTTCTGGGCTGCTTTACAGAAAATAGCTAAATAATTAATTCACTTCATGTATCCTCATGTGGCACAAATGCCAAATCTCTTTAAAATGTAACATTTGTTTCTGAGTTTCTCAGGAAAGTTACACCAGTAAGGGCTTTCAGATGGCAACGTTCAGATTCTCCATAACATTTGATCACCGTCATTTACAGGAAGTAGAATTTATCCTGGTGGACTACGCAGCAAACCCTGGCGCTGGGGCAAGCTGGATTGCAGAAGAAGGAGCAAATGGCTATCGCTCCCCTTCCTGGGAAAGACAGCTCCCAGTTTTCAGACCGCTGAATTTATTCTGATTCTGTGAAAGTGTAAGCTAAGTCCTGGGAGCCTGGGTCCCGAGTCAGGGAACTGGAAGAGTCATGAGAAGGAATCCTGGGGAGTATGTGGGGTTGTTCCTTGACCTGATTCACTTACTTAGGGCACTCATTCTTCAACAAATGTTCGTGACAACCAACTGCATACCAGGGGCTGTGTGGGTGCTGGGGCGATTTAGGGGTCAGCGGGTTAGGCCCGATTCTTGCCCTTTGGGGCTTGCATTCTAATGGGAATAAGGGGCAGTATTTGAGTGGAAACAACAAATTCAGGATGAGCTGTGAAGGAAACAAACTGCTGGGATGGAGCTCAGCAGAGGAGACTTACATAGGATGGGGGCAACCATGCCTCTGAGGGGGTCGTACCTAAGCTGAGGAGATGGGCAGAGCTGAGGAGAGGGAAGGCCCTTTCTAAGAAAGGGAGGGATTGTGTGATAACCAAGATTCCAGGAGCCAGAGAAGGCAGGTGTGGCTGGGTAAGAGCAGGCAAGGGGAGAGTGGCCCACGACGATACTGGCAGGGGCACAGGCTACACCTCAGAAGGCTTGTGGGCTGCGGTAAAGCCTATGGGCTTTATTCAAGGTGCGTGGAGAGGTTCCATTGGAGGATTTTAAACAAGGGAGTAACAGAATTTGGTTCACATTTCAAAACATTTACTCTGGCCTCTGTGTGGAGAATAATCATGCCACTCCTCTCTTCTTGGGAAGCAGGCTGAGGACTTGGGGTATCCCTCATCTCATAAGTGGGAAGTTTGTGTGAGGTCAGTCAGCAGAGAGCAGTGGGTACAAGGAGGGACCTCTGCCACTGGCTGCTAAAGGCAGAAGGTAGGCAGGCTGCCACCACCATGGCCACACTGAAGTCCAAAGCCAGGGGTCACCACAGAGTGGACACTGCCTCAGCCATCTGTATTGTGCTTCAGGTCACCCAACTGGAAAGAGAGTCATGGGTCCAGTGAACAGAGGAGCTAGAGCACCAGGGACCCCAGGAGGATGGAAGGAAGAGCAGCTCCCCTCACTTCTTAACGGGAGCCCAGGGGAGAAACCCTCAGGGCTAACATAGTGAGACCTACAGCAAGAGAGCAGATGCAGTCTCTACTCCCCAGTGGACTAAGGCCATGGCCAAACCACCATTTTTGCCTCATAGCCTCCTTCCCTAGTCCTGAGAGAGAAGTGGAAATAGCCCCTGGGGACCAGGAAGGGGTAGTATGGAAAGTGGACCCTGGGGCTAGTTATCTCTGCTGGGGGCCAAGGGCTCCACTCTGAATTAGGGGAATTACCTTGAAATGTGAGGGGCCTCCCCACAGCAATGGGCTTAATTATCACTTCAGAAGGGTGTGCTAAGGGCAGGACTTTTAATAAAAGTGCAAAGGAAAACCAGAGCACAATCACCAGCCACCATCCCACCCTAACCCTCCCCAGGGAATCTATCCCTACTCCTTCCCCCTCCCTCTCAGGGAACCAAAAAACATGGAGAGAAAAAAAAAAACACCTCAAACTGAAGCTCTAAGGGGAAAATAAATACGTTTCAAAAAGATGGAGAAAAGTCAAGGATGGTTCATTTGCACTATGTTGAAATATAAGATTTTAATGATAAAGAGTAATATGAAAGGAAACAATGTGGAAACCATGTAAAAAACACTAGAGAAGATGGGGGCCAGCTGTAGCCCAATTGGTAGGGTGCCGGTTTACCACATAGGAGGCCCCGGGTTCGGTTCCCGGGGCCTCCTCAAGTGGGCCGACTGCCTTGAGAAGGCAAGCTGCTGCAGGCAGGGCAAGCTGCCATGGGCAGGGCAGGCCGCCGTGGGCAGGGCGGGCCGCCACAAGCAGGGCAAGCCCCCGCGAGCAGGCAGGCTGCCGCGTGGTGAGCTGACTCGGCGGGTCGCTGCACCAGAGTGAGACAAGCAGACACAGAAGAACGCAAAAATGAACACAGCAAGAACAAGCAGAAAGGGGGGGATATGTAATAAATTTTAAAAAAACACTAGAGAAGAGATAAAGGGAGGGAAGGATATAACATGAAAAGGAGGGAGAGAAAGAAGTGAATGGTAATCCCATCAAGTGCTTTACGATATAGAAAGAACTAATTAAACTCAATAAAGCAAGAGCTTAATGAAGACATGAAAAACCTTAACAGATGAAAAGGGAGATCCAGAACTTAAAAATAATTAATGAAACCACAGGAAAGAGAATAGACATAGTTGAAAACAAAATGAGGGAGTTAGAATAAAAGGCTTGAAATAATTTTAGTGAATGCAGAGGACAAAACAAAGACATTAAAACAGAACAATCCAACTCAAGGCTAATTGGTGTCCTTGGCAGAGAATCTGATAAATGGAAAAGAAAGAATATTCAAGGATATATTGGCGGAGGGGGAAAGGAATCCTTATTTCCCTAAATGAAGAATCTACTGATCAAAAGACAGTATTGAACATTCTGTACCTTTTTTATTGTTGGGGGGAGAAAGATACAGAATGATCAATACTAAGACTTATCCTGAAAAAGGCAATGAACTACTATAAGAAAGAAATACTTCTTTAGGTATCTAAGGGGCAATGTAAGTCATATTGGGGGCAGAGAAAGGTCAGGAAGAGGTAAATGGGAACACTGTAGCAAAAGAGTTGGTAGTGAGCATTGAATTCATATGGTTACATATGGAAAGAACAAAGCTATATATCAGAATTACAGAAGTAACCAATATCATAACAACAACAAAAACCACAATAATAACAATATTACAAATGAAAATTAGGGATATGTTTGTGTGGAGAGATGGAAGGAAGGATAGATAAATATTCTTACTCATGGAGAAGATTCAATATATTTATCATATATTGGTAAATCAACTGATTTACTGATTTACTGATAGATTCAGCATATTTATAAATGTATAAACATAACCACTCAATGAACTAAAAGTAGATTTAAAAAACCTTTAAAAACTCAGAGGGAAAAGCAATACATTCTAAATAAGACAGGAAAAGACAACCCATGCAGCAAAAGGAACCATTGAAAACTTAAAGCACACACACACACAAAATAAGATAATAGAATGAGGCAAAACATATTACCAATAACAAAGAAAGGGTCAAACTCATTCACTAAAGTAAGACAACCTCAGATTCAGATTTTAAAGACTTCAAATTTGGAATGAAATATCAAAATAAGGCTAAAAGCAAAGGGCTGCATGGGCCCCAAGGGGAGGGGGAGGGAGAAATAGAGGAGATGGAAGAGGGGCTATTTA
>PVKH010020875.1:0-14486 GCA_004027955.1 Chaetophractus vellerosus | reverse complement strand
CCTCCCATGTGGTATGCCGGTGCCCTATCCACTGGGCTATCGAGCCGGCCCGTGCCTCTAATGTATTTTTAATCTCAGCCTTTGTGTCTTGTATTCCCATAACCTTTGTGACTTTTCTTTGTAGGCTTTCAAATATTTCTCACCCAGTTTCTTCTTTATACTTTATCTTTTTAGCCAAATTTTCCTTTAACTACTTGAAATGATTTATGCGATTTGTATGAATATGATTGATTAGTTGTCTTAAATCCTGTATCTCATCAGGATTCTTGATTTGTTCCTTTGGCTGCACCATATTCTCCTGTTTCTTAGTATGGCTTGTAATATTTTGCTGATATCTAGGCATCTGATTGTGCTGGTGAATTGACTCTGATGGTCAATTTCTCTCTTTCGCCTAGTGGTTTTGTTTCATGGTTATTCTTTGATTTTTTTGGTCCAGTTTATTTTAAAACTTTAAATTTTCCCAGTATAAGTTAACATAACAGGGCCAGGGATCCACTCAAGGGCTACAGACCAGATCCAAGTGTCCAGGGAAATGAGAGACTCCAAAAAGCTTTTTTTTCTCCTTGTAGTTCTCAGGCCTGCCAGCAGATGGTGATCTTCAGCAAATCTTTCCATCAGGTGTCTCAACCCCCCACTTACTGGGCTGCATAGGGCAGAGATTCAAAGCTAGCTCTGCTGCCAAACTAATTGAAGAGAAACCACGCTCCACCCTCAGGCCTATCCTCCCTCTTCCCAGGGTGGAAGTTTTCCTTTCCTTTCTCTGTTTACTGCAGTGAACCATGGGTTTTACCAAGGCTGGTTGCTTTGTGAGTGGGGGATGGTTGCTATCCCACCCACCCATGGTGCTCATGGTTTTCATTTTGGCCTCTTCATTTCTCTGTCCCTCTCCCTCCTGAACAATGCACAACACTCCTGTTCTACAGATCTTGAAAGCTACTTGTTCAGACAGCTTTTTGCCCTTCCTCCATTGGACCTACCCTGATGTCGTCTTCCCAGGAAGTCCTTAGGATATGTTTTGCACATGTTTTGTTAGATTAATATGTCAGTATTCATATCCTCTGGTGGTTTTGTAAATGGTACTTTAAATTTTTTTTCAATTTCCAATTGTTCATTACTATTAAAGTGAAATATGAGACAATACAAGCTCTTTCTCAGAAGACAAATCCTATAAGACAAAGTCTTATATAGTATAATACATTTATGGGAGTGACATCCCATCACTTTGCCATACCCTGTTACTTAGCAACAACAGGAAAGGATTGAACACCAAAAATCAGAGATTAGATTATCTGGGGTCACCTTCAGGTCTGTCCACAAAATAAAGTTTTCATTTTCACATTGAAGTTTCTAAACTATTTAAAAATGATGCTTATTTTTGATGTGAAGTAAGATAATTCATTTTTTTCCACATTAATAACCAGTGTCCTTGCACCATTTATTGACCCATTTTCCATTGATCTTCACTGTCATCTCTGTCAGAAATCACACTTATATATATTTGTGAAACTCTGAGCTTTCTCTTTTACTCTTCCCTGTGCCAGTACAATATACACTGTTTTAATCACCACATCTTTATAACAAATCTTGATATCTGTTAGCTCAAGTCTCTGCTAACATCACCAGCAGTTTGTCTTGGCTAATATTGTACCTTGCACTTCTGTATAAATTTTAGCAGTACCTTGGAAGTTCCTCAAAAATCCCTATTGGTATTTAGGATGGAAAGTGAATGAATCCTATAGGTTAATATTGGTATTTAGGATGGAAAGTGAATGAATCCTATAGGTTAATATGAATCCTATAGGTTAATATGTTTTTTTAGTTTGCTGAAAGCTGCTGGGAACAATATACCAGAAATGGATTGGCTTTTATAATGGGAATTTGTTAGGTTAAAAGCTTACAGGTCCGAGGTTGGGGAAAATGTCCAAATTCAGGCATCAGGCAAAGCTCTTTCCCCAAAGGTTGGCTGCTGGTAATCCTGGACTCCTGCCATGTGTAAGGTACAATGACAGCTCTGCCAATCTCTGCCTTCTCCTCTATGCTCACTTTCTCCTTGACATAAGCTGTGGGCGATCAGGTACATGGCAGGGCATAATGGTCGTTTTGGCTCTTCTCTGCTGGCTTTCTCTTTGTCTCTGTGGCTTCTTTCCTATGTCTGCAGCTTTTATTCCTCCATTTATAAAGGACTGCATTAAGAGGATTAAGACCACCCTGGGTCATGACCTACTAAAGTGATCTAATCAAAAGGAAGTTTCTTTAACTGATTCTAATAAACAAAGTACCATCTACAATGAGTTTAGGCACAGGAGTAGGTTCACTTTGAGAACAGTGTTTTCTGGGGTCCACAATGGACTCAAACCAGCACACATGTTATTGAGATATTTTAAGTATTATCATGAAGAATACCTCACTTTTTTAGGTTTTATGTAATGTGTTTCAATATACTGTAACATTGTCTACCTAAAGGATTTGTATCTTTCTTGTCGGATTTATTCTGAGGGCTATATTTTTTGGGTACTATTATAAATATTTTTTAAAAATTATGTATTCTACTATCAACTGGTCTTAAATAGCCGTTTTGCTTATTTCTTTCCAGTCCTTATACTTTTTATTGATCAAGGTCTCCAAAGTGTTAAATAAAAGTGATATATCTTTTAACAAATTTCATCTAAATTTTTACTGTTGTGAGGTTCCAGATGTTGCTTCCATTTATACTTCCAGCCTACAATTTATGGCACAATACATAAATAAGTTTCTATGATAATGTGTTTTGGTAACTGCATTTTCCCTTTTTGTGTACTACAAGCATTTTGGTACATTTTCCTCTCTTCTCTTGTTGAAATTTTTGTACCCATCTTAAAAAAAAAAACCAAACATAAATGTCATTACTCTTGTAAAATTAGAGGTTTTCTGATTTAAAGATATTGACTGTATTTCTCTCTAGAATAAACAAAACTACTTAAGATTGTGTTTCAATTCACAGGTTTGATTATTTTTTAAGACAGTAAAACACTTGGTGAAATATTTGGTATTTTATTCTTCTAAAGTCAAATTCAATTAATATCCTTTCTATAAAATAGATAATCTGAAATTATTTTCTTAAATTAGGTATTTAAAGTATTAGAAATGTCAAAAGGTACCAGTTTAAATAGGTATTTCTAAATTTCTGATCTTTAGCAAAGCAGTATTAAGTGTGTTGTTAAACTTTGGAATACACACATACACATACAGTTCGGCTTTGAACGAATCATTCTGATCATTAATACTTTCCTTTGTATAGCACATGTTTTTGCTATGTTGTTATTTATATTAAATGAATCATTCATGAAATCTTAATAATTTAATCAGATTGTCATTAAAATAAATACTAGTGAAAGTAGTCTGTTAGTGTTTCAAAATGGTTCTATTGAGCATTCTATTAATGATGAAATTTCTTTTTCAAGGAGATGTATATTAAAAATGACCTCCTTGCTATGTTTATTTAGCTTTGGGAATTTTAAAGTCATGTGTACTTTAAAAACATTTTAAGAAATTACCCATTAACTTTAATATTTTGTGGGCTTGTCCACATAAGTGCCAAAATGCTTTACCTGCTTTGAAGATTTTAAGCAAGCTAGTGGAAGTAATTTAAAGGTTGAAATCAGCATTGAAGCCAGTTATTACCATAAATGCCAGCTGAGTAACTGAAAATGATATTTTCTATGTGGGATTCAGTTGAATTTACCAGAGACTCTTTTACTTCCATTTTATTGCAATGATTAGAAGTGCAGCTGCTTATCAGAAGGCAGATTCTACAATTTGGGCCAACAGGACTATTTGTAATACCAATTAAATAATGGTTTCTTACATTTTTAAGCTACAACACTTAAAATGACATCCTGGAGTGGTATTTGTAATATACACACAGCGATTATGAGTTCATCTCCATTACGAAAATAATATATTAACTTTATAGAAATACTAGGTTCTTAGCCTCCAATTTGACTTCTGTTTTAAGCCTCTGAAGCTTGTATACTTAAATATTATGCTGATTTTGCCAGAACAACCCTCATTTATTATGAAGGGTCTATCTAAAGATAAGCAAATCAAGCCCATAACTGAGTTTCAACTGTGTCTTTTAGCTCTCTTTTGTAGACTGTTAATGTCACTGTTGGCACATCTTTGTGAAGGTATTTCAGAGTGACACCTGATATGTTGAATTGTTGCTAAGAATATACTGTCAGAAACCCAAATCTGAAGTCTGGCTGGTTTGTCAGTAGAGTGTGCTCTGGTTTTGCAGCCAAGATTGTGTTGTCTTTTTAAATCCCCTCTTGAGAAATTTTTCTTCAGTTCTTGAAAGCCTTCAAGCTTTAGCCCAAACCATACCTCTCCTGGGAGTAGGGGAGGGTAAAAAGTTTAGGGCTCCCCCTCTGACTCCCATAATACCTTAAGTTCTCATTAAATGTAGTGTTACTATTGTTTAAGTTCTTTTTCTCTGTATTTTTTCTTCAGCTGCCGTAATTGCTTCTTAATTATCATTTTATCTTTAGGAGGTAGAGTATTTTTGAAGGCCATCTATTTTTTCTTGTATGCTTCTTAGTTGAACTATTTTTAAGAATTAACACTTATTGGCATAATGAATATTTTTAGTTTCTATTTTAAGTGGTATAAATACATTCAGTTGAATAATATGAATGGTTTATGAATAATGCATTTCAATTTCCAATTATTTTAGCTAACCTTTTTCATATGTAATAAAGTTTGGCTTAGTTTCACTTTAGAAAATTACTGATTTTCATGATTTTCACAAAATCTTATACTCTCATTTCCTTCAAAGATTTAATAGTAGATTACTCTCCTGAAATCTTTTGTTACTAAGACTTAATTTCCTCTACACAGATCTTCTGGTACAAAATTAAGTATTATCATAACACATTAAAACACATAACTCTTCAATAAAGAGAGACTACATTGACCATGCACTGTCTTTTATGTTTCTTAATTAACAGAATTCAGTATTTTCTGTGTATTTTCAGGACAGTATACATTAGGAATTTGGTTTATGTAAAGACGTGGAGCTCTTTTATAATTAAGAAGAGGGTAAAATATTTACTTTGTTGTAGTATAGATGCATTAGATATTTATGTCTAGAAATAAATAAAATATTGTTATTTTTAATACATTATGACAATGCAGAGTAGGCCTTTCCTCTTTTATTTGTTTATTCTTAAGATAAATATTTTTATCTAAACAAATAAGCATTTTTATGAGACTGATTACAAAACCTGTTCATTACAAAAAAGTAAATAATATCTAAACTTATAAAATAGAAAGTGAAAGTTCCTTTATAATCCCAGCTCCGAGAGGACAGTTGGGTATGTATCCTTCCAGAATGATTTATGTTTCAATAAATTATAATTATTAGCTATGATACTGTTCTGTGATATGCTTTATTTATTAGACATATTTTCCTATAATCACATGTCTTCCTCATCCTTTTTAACTACTGTAATTCTTGAAGGATGAATCATGGATTATTTAGCCCAATCCCTTATTTATGGACATTAAGCCTATATCTGTTTATGTTTATGTGTTTCACATTCTTGCTTAGTTATTTCCTTTGGATCAATGTTTTGAAGTGGGATTTTTAGGTTAAGTGCATTTATAATGTTAATCATATACAGCAATGTTTGTATAATGGCATAAACATTACCAAGAGTAATCAATATTTTAAAAATAGTTAGCTGTTGAATTAATGATATAATCTCATCATTCTAATTTTGCATTTATTTGTTTATTTGTAAGGTCATTGTTTTCATTGACAATTTTTATTTTGATATATTTTCTATGTTTTTCCTTAATTTAAAAATTAGGAATTAAAGTATAAAGTCATGAAATCAGTAAATTTCATAACCTTTTAACTTGGGCTTTTAATTTGAACTTTGATGTTCTGTACCTGAATTCCAATCCTTCCTCTTCTACTCACTGGCCATTTATCCTTTAGCATGTTCTTTAAACTGTCTGTGTTCCAATTTCCCCATCTTTAAAATGAGGATAAGAAGACCTATCTCTTGGGTTTTCTTTGGATATTAAGTGAGTTAATCTACTTAAGGCATTTAAGACAGAGCCTAAAATGTAGTAATGCTAATAAAATTATCTAACTTCTACTATTATCATTATATGAATTAATGAATGACTTTTTACAATTAGGAATATATTATCTTTTGTATTTGTCAGTAATTCAAGAGCTTTAGAAGGTAACAACATTTTAATTTTCATGTTATATTATCCTATTAGTCTCCAGATCTTATCAGATTATTTAGTTTGGGATAGGCATATTTATATATATGTAAAGTACCCTGTCAAATTTTTTTTTTTTTTTTTTTTGAGGTACTGGACTGGGGATTGAACCCAGAACCTTGTATTTGCGAGGCTGGTGTTCAACCACTGAGCCACATCGGCTCCTTCAAGTTGGTTTTTTCATTTGTTTTGCTGTTGGTTTTTGTTTTGTTTTGTTTTGTTTTGTTTTTAGGAGGCACTGGGAACTGAACCTGCGACCTCCCATGTGGGAGGCAGACACTCAACCACTTGAGCCACATCTCCTCCCCCCTGTCAAATCTTCCCTAATTCCTATAAAGATTAGGGTATGGGGAGTATATAGGAGTAGAGCTGTAGTTGAGCCCCATGTAATAGGTTCCTGGTAGTACAGATTCACCTGCTGCACTGTGAGCTCTTGAAGACAGAGAACAAGTCATGACATCCTGGCACTTAGTAGGCAGTGTTCAGTATACATTAACAAGTAGGAAGGTACATTTTGGTCTACAGCAGGATATGGTAAAGCTTTGTATTTAATAACAGGTCTGGTCCTCAGAAGAAACCATAGAGGTTTGGTTGAGGCTGCAGATCTGTCACAGGTAGAAGAGAATCTGCTGCTATCTCCTATGCCCTTGAGGAACTAGAGATGCTAAGATCCAGAGAGAATGTTGGAGAGGACATTGGGGGGTGCGGGTGGCGTGTCTCTTTTTCCATAGGTATTATTTTGACATGTTTCAAAAACCAGAAACCTTTATATAGTGAAAACTCTCTTACTTATCCATGCTCACCATCTGCCCCTGCCTCTGCCCCCTCCTATTGACAGCCAGTATACATAGATTTTATATATTCTTCCCAGAGTTTCTACAATTAAATATAAATATCGATTCTTATTCTCTGTTCTCCTCCCCCCCTCCTAAGAAAAAACTTTGGACAAGAAATACCATATTATAACACTCTTTTGTGCTTTGCTTTTTCATATAACAAGCTTTCTCTTTTCATATCAGTAAAGAGAAAACTTTATGAATCTTTTTATGGCTGCATAGAATTCCATTATATGGATGTGGCTTCATTTATTTATGTGGTACCCTGTTTATGAAAATTTAATAACGATGCAGCTCACAGGTGATATGTTTTAATAAAAATGACACAGCTGAAACAAGCATAGAAAGAAACAATGTCAGTGAATATTTGCTTTGTGCCAGGTACTATGCTAGGCATTAGAAAGACAAAAGACAAAAAAAAAAAACAAAAACGTAATTCCCAGATCTTAGTTGTCTCATTTTCTAGAGGAAAATAAGTTTTTATGTTTATCATTTAGCACTTTAATCGTATAAGTGATTTCATTTGATCAGGTGAAGTAATCAACCTTTAATAAAGATGAGAAATTGGGGCTTATGTTTAAGTTCCAAAATTTAATGTGTGTTGTATGCATATCCAGACTTAACTGGTTTAGATTTTAGGTTGGAATGTAGAAATAGGATGAGTGATTCAGTTAATTTTAAAAAGAACATTAATTCTACTCTTTAACACATTGCACAAACCATTACTTGTTTTCTTGTTTCTATGCTTGCTAAAGAAAATTTTATAACGAATAAAAGGACAGGAAAACCAGTGTCCTTTCTCTTCACCAAAGGACCCTAAAAGGTTGAAAGATTATAATATATTTCATCTAAACTCCATGATCTACACATTATTGCAGGGCCTTTCAGACCACGGTAAGGATTTTGGTTGTTGCCCTAAAAGCCTTCACCACAGTGCAGTCTGCTGAGTTCTGATAGTTAGCATGTTGGCATTGCCATAGTTATCTTTGAAAATTTTTTTCTGCAGAATCACTATTTATGTTACAGTGATAAAATGCATATGACTTTTTTTTTGCTTAAATTATAAATTCTTGAAGTAAAATAATCAGAATATATTAAACTCATCTTTTAGTTTAGTTGCATACTTACTAATCTATGACCTATTTAAAGTGGATATGGTTTACATCATAAACAAGACTTTAATTATGTTTGGAAAATTAAAAATCATTCAGTTTTCAGAATTAGTTTCAGAATTGGACTAAAAACATAACAACCAGGGGAATGGGTGTAGCTCAGTGGTTGAGCAGCTGCTTTGCATAAACGAGGTCCTGGGTTCAATCCCTGTACCTCCTGAAAAAAGACATTAAAACCTATATTGCCTTAATATATACCATATACCCCTTTAATAATTAAATGTATATCATATTTTAAGTTATATTTAAACATAAAATACTCTATTTAGATGATTGACAGTGCTTATCAAGTCTAAAGTACTATATTAAGGCATTGCATTGATAATAAATGCAATTGAGAAAAAGAAAAGATTTCTGAACAACCAAAGTAGAGGTTAAAATTTCTTATATAGAAGTGTATATGCTTTATTCCTAGAAAAATCTGTGAGACTTTTACCTAATATCTGCTAACTTCTTAGACAGAATTTGGTAAGGTTGCTAGATGAGAAATGTTCAAATTTGGGCCTGCTACTACTTGCATGACCTTGGGAAAATCACTGTACCTCTCAAAACATGAGTACTTTTAATCCACGATGCTTTCATTGACCTCCGTATTCAGATTCAATTGCATGTTTGAGTTTTCTAATCAGATATCTAGTAGACACTTGAAGCAGATTGCTTACTTTTCTCTCCCAGTTGGTCCTCCTAAGCTTCGTAAACAATGGAAATGTCATCCATCTACTCAAGGGGAAAAAAAAGTCATTTTTATCTCATTTTTCACCCCCTCACATGATTTTAGTCATCATCAAATCCTATTGGCTCTACCTCAAAAATATATGTAGTATATTGTATTTTATATACTAATAAAATACGTAAGTGTTATGTATATATATGTCCTGTCTCCATTTCTACTGCTTTCATGCTAATATAAGCTAGCATCATCTCTCACCTTTACTACCATAGTTGTATAATACTCCCCAGTCTGTTCTCCACATAGTCTCCAGTTAGATTTTTTAAAATGCGAATCATATTATATCATTCTTCTACTAAAAATCCTGCAGAGACCTTCCCTTGTATTGAGAATATAAATCCAAGCTCTGTAACCACGTTCTACAAAACCCCAGGTAATATATGACTCCTGTTTACCTTTCCTGTCAAGTGTCTCACTATTTATTCAGCCACACTGATCTCCTAAGTGGCTCCTTGAACATATGAACTTATTCCTGATTTAGTTGTCTGTCTTAATTTGCCAGGGTTGCTAAACCAAATATCACAAACTGGTGGACATAAACAACAGGAGTTTATTTTCTCACAGTTTTAGAGGCTTGAAGTCCAAAATGAACGAACTGGCAGACTAAGCTTTCGCTGACATCTGTAGCATTCTGGTGATAGTTTGCTGGCAGTCAATCTCTGCCTCTGTCACATGGCTATATGTCTCCTTCAGTCTCCTTTTGTGGCTTCTACTACTCCTGTACAGTCATCTGTTTCTTTCTAGATTTCTCCTTATACAGACTCCAGTCATAATGGTTTAAAGCCCATTTGGGTTCAGTTTGGCCTTATCCAAATAAGATCTTTAAAGATCCTACTTAAAAATGAGTTCACACCTGCAGGTCTAGGGGTTAGGACTTGAACATGTTTTATGGAGGGCATGATTCAGTCCCCAACATGGTCTAACCCTAGGTCTTCATTCTTCCTAGAATATACTGTGCTTCCAAATATTCTCATGGCCTCCTTTTTGTTGTTTTGTTCTCAACTCAGGTCACCTCTCTAGAGATACCTTCCAAGAAACCTAATTTAGAGTAATTGTTATGTCCCATTCCTCTCTAATATACCATCTATGAACATTTTATTCATATCACTTACCAGAATTTGATAAAATCTGGTGTTGATTTTCTAGCTCCCAACCCTTATTAGTATGTAAGCTGCATGATAGTAGAAACTTCGTCTACTTTTTGACCATTTGAACAATTCCTGTCACATAGACAAAGTGCTCAGTAAATATTTGTCCAAGGAATGAATAGATGATGATCCCAGACATGAAGGAAAGATAGATTTTCTTTAATATATCCTGTTAAGAAGACCTTAAACTCATCTCTTTTAGAAACCAAATATTTGGAAGTAAAGATTGTTCTTCTAACTTAAAAACCTAAGTTCCTTCTACCTGAAATGGTACTTTTCTTAGTGACTTAGTCTCCCTTCAGATACCTTAGCTCGTAATTGATATTTTTATCATAGAAACTAAAATGATATAACAAAACTGCAAACTAAAAGAGGGTAAGTGTCACTGTGTACACTCTATAATTTTTGTTAAGAAAATGAATATTTATACAGTCGAAATCCTTAGTATAAAAACATTCAATAGGTGTCAGTAAATGTTTGTTGAATTGAACGAATGTTATAAACCTCTACCCGTAATAGGTTTTGTTATTAAGTATATTCTTCTGATGCTTTAGTTTACCTTTTCCTTGAACCATACCTTTTAGAAAAAAGAAAAAGTTTCTTATTTAAAGTTGAATATATTTTTCCCCCCTGGATTGCTTTATAATTTGGTTAGATACATCTTACTATTTCTTTGGAGGATATTATATGTATAGTGTATATTTTTAAAGACTTTCCCTCTCATTTATTCAATTGCAATTCTTTTTGCAAATTGCCAGCATAAAATCAATAAATAAAGATTTATTTAGAGTCTCTTATGTTCCTTGCAGGTGGTTAGCTACTAGAGTAGTAAAACAGAATCTATGGTTTTAATCTAATGGACCAGATTCACATATAAACAGATAATTTCAATATTTGTGCTTAAGGGTCATAATGACAGTATATAAAGGATTGTATGAGTGTCTGGTTGTTGGGAGAAATGGAGTTCCTTACATCTTTTTTGAAATGTGGCAAAATATAAATAAGCAAATATAATACTTGTTTAGGGAATTGGAGACAAACTGAGATTACATTTGAGCTTGAATTTGAAGGATAGTGAAGCATTTCTCAGAGCAGGGAAAGTATTCTAGATAGAGCAGAGGCACAAAGGAATGTTCATAGATCGGTGTATAGAGAGGGCAGTGGTAGAAAATAATAAGGGTTCACATTTTGAAGGGTTCTGAATGCTACATACCCTGTGCCTTGAAGATATTGTATGCTGTATACCCTGAGGAGTAAAAATTGGCTATGAGAAGATTGCAAACAATTTTAAGCTGGAACATGATATGATCAGATTTATAATTTAGGAATAGTAGTCTCTATTTCTTGTCATGAGCCAATGATGACTGTTTGAAAATTGCAGCATTCATTCGCAGGACCACTATAGTAAGCCCCCCATATAAAAACAAAGATGACATATGACAATGATAATAGCTACTATAAGTTTATTTCAACACATTAACAGGTACCTACCCTGTGTATGATTTATACTATATGGTTTATAAACATCTAATTAAAGACTGACCCTGAAGTTATACTATCTGAATTCAAATTGTGATTCCACTTTTTATAACTGTGTGAACTTAAGCTTTTTGAAGTCTCAGTTTCCTCATCTCTAAAAAAAACAGTATCTAACTGGTATGGTTATTAGAAGAAATTAGGATAATTCATATGAAGGACTTACCCAGTGCTTGGCCCATAGTAATCGCCTCATAAGTGTTAGCTGTTTTTTTTTTTTTATTAAACTTTATAATTTCCTTGTGTGATCATATTACTAACCTTATTTTACAGATGAGGAAATAGAACTCATAGAGGTTAAGCATCTTCGAAGTTATATTGCAATAGTGGCAAAGCCAATATTTTAAGTCATGTCTCTGATCCCAAGCCCCATGCTCTAAACATTGTGCTATACTGCCCTTCAAAGATCAAATCATTAGTAGAAATTGATGAAGAAAGCATCACTAGTACTTTCAGATGTTTACTTGGTCTGCCTAAAAGTATTTAGATCCTAGAAATCTTACACAGATCTCTCTGAGTCTTTTGTCCAAATGAAAGCATAAGTGGATATAATATCAGTTATTTATATTGCATTTTATATTATTTTTTAATATTTTTAAAGAAATAGCTTTGTTGAGGTCTAGTGGCATATAATGAACTACAAATATTTAAAGTGAAAATTCATTAAGTTCTACATATGTATACACACAATGAAGCCATCACCACAGTCAAGAAGTCAACATAACCGTGTTTCCAAAAGGTACCTTGTATCCCCATCTAATCCCTCCTTTTCCCCCCTCCAACCCTTCATCTCTAAACATAACTGATCTGCTTTCTGCCGTTGTAGATTCATTTCTGTTTTCTAAATTTTTATGTAAATGGAACATACAGTATGTACTCTTTTTTTGTGCGACTTCTTTTACTCAACATAATTATTTTAAGGTTCTTCCGTGTTGTTGAATGTCTCAGTAATTCATTTCTTTTTGTTGCTGAGTAGTTTTCCATTATACGGGTATGCCACATTTTTGTTTATCCATTTATCTGTTGATGAACATTTGAGTTGTTTCCAGTTTTAGGCTATTACTAATAAAGTTACTCTGAGTATTCATGTACAAGTTTCTGTATGTACATATACTTCTTTTTCTCTTGGGTAAAACCTAGAAGTGGTATGGGTGGATTATATGTTTGGTGTGTGTTTGTTTAACTTCTTATGAAATTGTCCAACTGATTGTGAAAGTGGTTGTACCATTTTACATACCAACCATCAGTATATGTGAGTTCTAGTTCCTCCACATACCAGTACTTTGAATGGTCACTCTTTTTAATTTTAGCCATTTTAATAGGTGTGTAGTATTATTTCATTGTGATTTTTAAGTTTCATTTCTCTGATGACCAATGATATTGCACATCCATGTGCTTATTTGCCATCCAGATATCTTACTTGTTGAAATGACTGTTGAAATCTTTTGCCCATTTTTGTTTTTAATTGGATTGTTTATTTTCTTATTTTTGTGTTTAGAGAGTCCTTTATGTTGTGGGACAAGTCCTTTATCAGATATTTACTTTGCAGAATTTTTCTCTGAATCTGGCTCCTCTTTTCATTCTTTTAAAGAGCATAGGTTTTTCATTTTGCTTAAGTCCAAGTTTTCAGTTTGTTAGTTTATGGATTATGTTGTGTCATGAAAGAAAGCATTGCCTAATTCAAGACCACAGACTTTCCCCTTTGTTTTTTGTCCTAGAATTTTTTAGTTTTAGGTTTTATATTTAGGTCTATGATCCATTTTGAGTTAATTTTCATATATGATACAAAATTCAGGTTTAATTTTTTGTATGTGGGCATGCAATTGTTCCAGCACTGTTTATTAAAAATGCTCTCCTTTCTCCTCTGCATTGCCTTTGATCCTTTGTCAAAAATTAGTTGTCCATATAAGTATGTGTTTATTTCTGGCTTCTCTATTTTGTTCTTTGATCTACTTCTTAATCTTTTCACCAGTACCATGCTGTCTTGATTTCTCTAGCTTTCTTGGAATCAGATAGTTTCGGCTCTCTTAACTTTGGTCTTCTTTTGGAAAGTCCTTTTTGTTTTGTTTTTTTCCGGGTCCTGTATATTTCCATATGAATTTTAGAAACAGCTTGACAATTTCTACAGAAAAGCTGGCTGGGATTTTGAATCAGATTGCATTGTATATGTTAGATGAATTTGGGGTAATTAGTATCTTAGACTGTTCATTTCTTTCAGCAAAACTTTATAGCTTTCAGTATACAGGTCTTTCCTATCTCTTTTCAGATTTATCTTTAAGTATTTCAAGTTTTGTTGCTATTTTAATTGATTTTTTAAAAAATGTTACTTGCTGGTTTTTTTCTTGTTATTATATAGTAATACGGTTGGTTTTTGCATATTGATCTTATATCTTCCAGCTTCCTAAACTCACTTATTAGTTTAACTAGGTTTTTTTTGTAGATTCTATCAGATTTTATATATTGACAATCATGTCATCTTCAAATACAGTTTTTCTTCCTTTCCAATATGGATGTCTTTCTCTTTTACTTTTTTGCCTCATTGCACTGACTAGAACCTCCAGTACAAGGTTAAATAGAAATGGTGAATATGACATCCCTGTCTTCTTCCTGATTCTTTTGCCCATTGGGTATGATGTGAGCTATAGGGTTTTTGGTTAATTGTACTGAAGATTAGTTGCATAAGCATTTAGTACTATTAATTGATTTTCATATTGATTAATTGGCTTCTTTATCATTGTGAAATGATTTTGTCCTTGGTAATATTCTTGCTTTGAAGTCCTTTATTTGA
>PVKH010020874.1:0-14482 GCA_004027955.1 Chaetophractus vellerosus | reverse complement strand
GCAGCATCTTGCTCCAGCACATGGCAACAGACTTTGATGAGGGAAATAACTTAGGCTTTATGGCCTTGTGACTCTGTGCTTCTACCCCAAAATGAATACCCTTTATAAAAGCCAACAGATTTCTGATACTTTGCTTCAGCAACCCTTTGGCTAACTAATTCAGTGACGAACTAGGAAAAGAAGCAAAAGGAACAGGGTTTAAAGAACGGAATTTTAGAGGAAGAGACATGAGAGGAGTCTTAGAAACTTGAAGAGGGAGGTGTAGGAATAAATGGAGAGGCATTCTTGGCATAGAAAATATCGTGTGTGAAGTAATTGAAGCTCGAAGCATCACACTCAAAATTTGTACATATACATCTACTGTTAATTCTGTGGAGAACAAAACTATTTTACCTCACGTGTTGTGATATCACAGTATACCTTATATTAAGCAATTTCATGTATATTGTAAAAACCTTAAAATATTATGCTTTAATTTTCCCCTTTACATCCTTTGCACTATTGTTGTCTTATATTTTACTGGTACATATGTTATATTCCCCACAAGAGTTGTTGTTATTTTTGTTTCAAATGGTCAGTTATCTTTTAAAGAGATTTTTTTAAATTGGGAAAGAACAAGTTCTCATTTACCCACACATATGCCATTTATTCAGGTTCTTTTATGTAGATCTAGATTTCCATCTGATAGCATTTTCCTTTTGACTGAAAAGTTTCTTTTAATATTTCTTGTAATGTTCCATTGGTCAAATTCTTTCAGCTTTTGTTTGTCTGAAAAAGTCTTAATTTCCCTTCATTTTTAAAAGATATGTTTGCTGGGTAGAAAATTCTCAGTTGACAGATTTTTTCAGTATTTAAAAAAGTTGTTTTATTATATACTGGTTTGCATAGTTTCAGGCTAGATGTCTGCTGTAATTCATATCTTTAGTTATCTGTATATAATATGTCTTTTTAAGGATTTTCCTCTATTGATAAATTTTTGGAAATTTGATTATGATGTCCTTTGGTGTGTTTTTTCTTCATATTTCTTCTGTTCATTGAGATTCTTGCATCTATGAGTTTATAGTTTTCATCAGATTTCAAAAATGTTCAGCCATGAATTCTCCAAATGTTTTTTCTGACTGCCTCTCTCCCTCCTCTCCTTCTGGATTCCAATTACATGTGTGTTAGACCACCTAATATTGTCACAAGATCGCTGATGTTCCATTTATTTATTTATTTATGTCAATAGACTGTTTTTTTAATAAAATTTTTTTAAAGATTTATTTATTTATACCCACCCCCACCCCCCACGTTTTTTGCACTTGCTATCTGCTCTCTGTGTCCATTTGCTGTATGTTCTTCTGTGGGTGCTTGTCTTCTTTTTAGGCAGCACCAGGAACCAATCCTGGGACCTTCCAGAGTGGGAGAGAAGCACTCAATCTCTTGCACCACCTCAGCTCCCTGGTCTCCTGTGTCTCTTATTATCTTTCTTCTGTGTCCCTTTTTGTTGCATCATCTTGCTGCACCAGCTCTCGATGCAGGCCAGCACTCTGCGTGGGCCAGCTTTCTGCTCGGACCAGCTCTCCTTCACCAAGAGGCCCAGGAATCGAACCCTGGACCTCCCATATGGTAGACGGGAGCCCAATTGCTTGAGCCACATCCGCTTCCCTAGACTGTTTTTTATTATTGTAAATTTTTAATTAGAGAAGCTGTAGGTTTACTTAAAGTCATGTAAAAAATACATTCCCATTGCTCCCCATTGATACTTTGCATTGGTGTGCAAACTTTGTTTCAGTTGAGGAAAGATTAAAATATTACTGTTAACTGTAGTCCATAATTTGCATCAGGTGCATTTTTTTCCTGTATACCACCCTATTATTAACACCTTGAAATAAGGATGTACATTTGTTATATTTCATGAAAGAACATTCTTATATTTGTACTATTAACCCCAATCATTGTTCACCACAGGGTTCACTGTTATACAGTCCCATGCTAATCCTCTAACTTAACTTCTAGTAACATACACAATCCAAAACATCCCCTTTGAACCGCATTAACACGCATCCTTAAAAAAGCCTTTTCACAAATTCAGTGCTGTTAATTATACTCATAGTAGGGTTGATTGTAAATGTTTGGAAATGGATAGAGGTGATAATAGACTATTTTTGGAGCAGTTTTAGGTTTACAGAATATTAAGCAAAAAGTACAGAGATTTCCCAAATAATCCTTTTCTCCCCTGCTCAGTTTCCTCTACTAATATCTTGCATTAGTGTGGTGTGTTTGTTCACTTGATGAACCAATTTTGATACATTATTATTAACTAAAGTTCATAGTTTACATTTGGTTCATTCTTTTTCTTTTACAGTTATATGAGTTTTGAAAAATGCATTATATCATGTATACTATTACGGTATACAGAATAGTTTCACTGCCCTAAAAATCCCCTGTGCATTACCTCTTCTTTATCTTTTCCCCTCCTCACCTTGAACCTCTAGCAACCACGGATCTTTTTATTGTCTCTATATTTTCACCTTTTCCAGAATGTCATATAGTTGGAATCATATAGTATGTAGCCTTTTCCGACTACTTTCAATAGGTAAAATGCATTTAAGGCTCCATGTCTATTTGTGACTTGATAGCTCATTTCTTTTTAATCACTGAATTATATTCCATTGTATAGATGTGCCACAGTTTATCCTTTTACCTTTTTTTTTTAATGAGGTACCAGGGATTGAACCCAGGACCTCATACATGGTAAGCAGATGCTCAACCACTGAACTACATCCACTCCCCACCTTTTACTTTTTGAAGAACATCTCAGTTATTTTGGTTTTGGCAATTATGAATAAAGCTGCTGTGAACATTTAGGTGCAGGTATTTGTGTGGACATAAGTTTTCAACTCATTTGGGTAAATATCTAAGAGCACAATTGCTGGATTATGTGATAAGACTATGTTTAGCTTTGTAATATACTGCCAAAATGTCTGCTTAAATGGCTCTGCTATTTTGTATTCCCATCAGCAATGAATAAGAGTTTCTGTTGCTCCACATCTTTGTCAGCATTTGATATTGTCTGTGTTTTGAATTTTAGCCATTCTTGTAGGTGGATATTGTATTTTAAGGCCTGAAAATTAAAATGCAATATTAGAGTACTCTTTTAACATCTTTGAGATCCATGACCTAGCCCATGAATTCCTCTGCTTTCTCCAGATATGATTCCCACCCAGCAGGAAAGGCTGCCTACTCAGCTAGCTCTCTATGCATTTCTGCTCTACCAGGTCCGTTCCTCCCAGCCCACAAAAATATTTAAACAAGCCAATCATGTCCTCCTACAGGAACCAAGGGGTACCCTACCCACTTGTCATTACAAATCCTGCCTCCACAGCCCCTGCTGGTTCACTCTGCTCCTAAGTGCAACTCCTGTGTGGCCCTGAGTGGCATGCGATGTCCACCTCCCCTTGGCTGTGAGAATATGTAACTAATAAACTGCCAATCTCATCTTTCTAGAGTTGAGCGTTGTTGTGGGTTTTTCCCCCAGCCATTGTGCTATTTAGGATGAGGGATCCTCCTTTCACCATTGGTATTTTCATTTTTGTTTTGGTTTTCCATCCCTTAATGACAAATGATATTGAGCATTGTGTGTTTGCTGGGACCTCTGTGAAAAATACCACACACTGGTTGCCTTAAACAGGAGTTTATTGGCTCACAGTTTTGAAAGCTAGAAGTCTAAAGTCAAGGTGTCAGGAGTAAATGTGTCTCAAGCAGTTGAGTGCCCACCTCCCACATGGGAGGTCCTGGGTTTGGTTCCTGATGCCTCCTAATGAAAAAAACAGCCAAAGAGCAGAAACAATGAGCAGTAACAATGAGCAAAACACAATAAATAGACAACGGAGCCATCTCAGGATAGGGGATGTGGGAATAAAGTCAAGGTGTTGGCATGACCGTGCTTTCTCCAAAGTCTGTAGTGTTTTGGAAATGGCTAATAATAACAACTTCAAAGATCTTATTACAAATGGTTTCACACCCAGAGGACTGAGGGATATGACTTTAATGAACAAGTCCTTTGTGGGGAACATGATTCGTCCCTAACAAGGATCTTTTCTCATGTTTATTTGCCATTTGTGTATCTTCTTTGGTGAGGTGTTTGTTCAGATCATTTGCCCATTCTTTAATTGTGTTTTTAATTTTCTTGTTGAGCTTTTAGAGTTCTTTGTATATCTTGAATACAAGTCCTTTATCAGATGTGTGTTTTGAAAGTACTTTCTCCCAGTCTGTGGCTTGTCTTTTCATTCTCTTAACGGTACATTTTGCAGAGCAGAAGTTTTTTAACTTTAATGAAATCAAACATCAATTATTTCCTTCCGGATCATGCTCTTTGGTGTTGTATCTTAAAACTAATTGCCAAATTCATGGTGACCTAGATTTTCTCCTATGTTATCTTCTAGTAATTTTGTAGTTTTGCTTTTTACATTTAGGTCTATGATCCATTTTGAGTTAATGTTTGTGAAAAGTGTAAGATTTACGTCTAGATTCGTTTTTTTGGTATGTGAAGGTCCAGTTGTTCCAGCACCATTTGTTGAAAAGACTTATCCTTTCTCCATTGTCAAAGATAAGCTGACTATATTTGTGTGGTTCTGTGTCTGGTTTTGGTATTAGGGTAATATTGGCCTCATAGAATGAATTCATAGAATGAATTTCCTCTGCTTCAACTTTTTGGAAGAGATTGTAGAGAAGTTGTATCATTTCTTCCTGAAATATTTGGTAGAATGCACCAGTGAAAATCCCAGAAAATTATTTTGAAGATACTAACAAACTGATTCTAAAGTTTATATGGAAAGTAAAAAAATCCAAAATAGCACTAAATTAGTAAAGAAATTAATTCAGTACTTTCTGTTTTGGAAGTTTATTAATTGTTGATTCAATTCTTTAATAGATATAGACCTATTCAGGTTGCCTATTTCTCCTTGTGTGAATTTTGGTAGATTGTCATTCAAGGAATTGATCCATTTCATCTAAGTTATCAAAATAGTAGTCATAGAGTTATTCATAATATTCCTTTATTATGCTTTTGATGTCCATTCCATGGGATTAGTAGTGATGGCCACTCATTTCTAATATTAATAATTTGTATCTTCTCTCTTTTTATTGGTTAGCCTGGCTAGAGGTTTATCAATTTTATTAATATTTTCAAAGAACCAACTTTTCATTTCATTGACTTTCCTCTTTCCTGTTTTCAGTTTCACTGATTTCTGCTCTAATGTTTACTCTTTCCTTTCTGCTGCTTTCTTTAGGTTTATATGCTCTAGTTCCCTAAGATAGAAACATATTATTGATTTTAGACCTTTCTTGTTTTCTTATATATGCCTTCAGTGCTATACATTGTACTTTAAGCACTGCTTTCATTGCACATCATAAATTTTCATAAGTTTTATTGTAAAATATCCATTTAGTTCAAAATATTTTTAAATTTCCATTGAAATTTATTCTTTGACTTATGTGTTACTTAGAAATATGTTGTAATCTCTAAATATTTTGGGACTTTCCAGCTATCTTACTATAATTGATTTCTAGTTTAATTCCATTGCTGGCCAGGAGCATACCTTGAATGTTTTTCCATTTTTTTAAAATTTGTTGAGATGTGTTTTATGGCCCAGAAGGTGGTCTAGCTTGGCGAATGCTACACGGGAGCTTGGGGAGATTTTGCTATTATTGGATAAAGTATCCTATAAATTAATACAGTTGATTGATGGTACTCTTCAGTTCACTGTAGTCTTACTGATTTTCTGCCTAGTGGATCTCTAAATTACTAATAGCAGGGTGTTGAAGTCTCCAATTCTATTAATGGGTTTGTCTCTTTTTCCTTGCAGTTCTGTTAGTTTTTGCCTCATGTGTATGCTCTATTGTCAGGCCTGTAGATTAAAAATTGTTACGTCTTCTTAAATAATTTAACTCTTTTTTATTTTACTATGTAATGATCTATCTCTAATAATTTTCCTTGTTCTAAATGTCTTTTTATCTGAAACTAATATATCTGTGTATATATATTTAAAGTAGATTTCTTGTAGACAGCTGGTAGTTGCATCTTGTTTTTTATCCACTCTGTCAGCATCTTTAATTGTGTATTTAGATCCAGCACCTTTTTTTTTTTTTAAAGATTTATTTATTTTATTACATATCTCCCCTTCACCCCCGTTGCGGCGACGTGCCGAGACTTGGTCACTGCGCAGGCACGGCTTTCCCCGCTTGTGGGCGGCTTCTGCTTCTATTCACGGCCGGCTCTTGCTTCAGTTCGCAGGTGGCTGGCTGCGCTCCATTCGCGGGCGACTTGCCCTGCCCGTGGCGGCTTTTGCCCTGTCCGTGGCAGCTTTTTGCCCTGCCCACGGCGGCTCTGGCCTGCCCATGGGGGCTTGCCATTCTCAAGGCGGTCTGCCCGCTAGGAGAGGTCCCCGGGAACCGAACCCGGGGCCTCCCATGTGGTATGCCGGCGCCCTATCCACTGGGCTATCGAGCCGGCCCCTAGATCCAGCACCTTTAAAGTGGTTATTGATATAGTTGGATTAAGGAATTTTTTCTGTTGTACTTGTTCTGTGTTTCTTTTTCTTTTTTTTTTTTTTAAATATTGCACTCTTCTGCCTTCTCTGGTTTTAATTGAGCATTTTATATGATTCTATTTTCTGTCTTCTCTTAGCATATCAATTTATCAATTATATATATATATATATTTTTTTTTTGAGGTACTAGGGCCGGGGATTGAACATCGGCTTCCCTGAATTTGTGTGTGTATGTGTGTGTGTGTTTGCTTTTGTTGTTTGTTGTTTTCAGGAGGTACCAGGGGCTGAACCCAGGACCTCCCATGTGGGAAGCAGGCGTTCAACCACTTGAGCCACATCTCCTCCCTCAATTATACTTTAAAAATATTTTAGTGGTTTCCCTAGCATTTGCAGTATACATTTGCAGTTAATTTGAGTCCGCTTTCAAATAACCCTTCACAGTTCCTTGTAAATGTATCTTCCCACTTCCTTCCCCCATCCCTTAGGATGTTGCTGCCATTCATTGCACTTACCCAAAGCTATAAACACCCAATTCATTGTTATTATTATTATTATTTAGAACAAACAGGTTATCAGATCAGTTAAGACTAAGAAAAAATTTTTATTTTACCTTCATTTCTTCCTTCCCTAGCACTTCCTTTCTTTATGTAGTTTTGTGTTTCTGACCTATATCATTTTCCTTCTCTGTGAAGAATATCTGTTAATATTTCTTGCAAGGCAAATCCACAGGCAACAGGTTTTTTTCAATTTTTGTTTTTCTAAGAAACAAATCACTTTCAAATGATAATTTTGATGAAAACAGAATTCCTTTTACATTAGTGTTTTTTCCTTTCACCACTTTAAATATTTTATTCCACTGTTTTCTTGTGTTCATTGTTTGTGAAAAGTCCAATGTAATTATCATCCTCACTCCTCTATAGGTAAGGATATTTTCCCTGTTCTTTAAAGATTTTCTCTTTTTCTTTTGTTTTCTGCAGTTTGAATATGACATGCCTAGGTGTGGTGAATTGAATTGTGTACCACAGTTTGGATATATTGTTGGTCTTGGTCTTAGTCTTGGTCACATTCTAGTGAGTGTGGACCCATTGTGAATAAGATCTCAAGATACTAACCTCAGTTAAGGTGTGGCCCAAATGAATCAGGTTAGACCTTAATCCGGATTACTGGAGTCCTCTATAAACAGAGTGAAAGCTGGATGGAGAGAGACATCACTGGAAGCAGCCAGAAGCCAGAAATCAACAGAACCTGGAGGAGGAAGGTAAAGACATTGCCAGGTGGATTGCCAAATGACAGAAAAGCCAGGAACCCCAAGGATTACTGGCCAGCCAAAAGACACCAGCCCTGGGAGGAAGCAAGCCTTCCAGCTTTTGAAACCCTGTGCCAATAAATTCCTTTTGTTAAACCAACCCATTGTATGGTTTTTGTTTTAGCAGTTAAGAAACTAATACACTAGGTGTAGGTTTTGGATATTTAACTTGCTTGATATTGTCTGAGCTTCCTGGATCTGTGGTTTGGTGTCTGTCATTAATTTTGGAAAATTCTCAGCCATTATTACCTCAAATACTATCTTTGTTCCTTTCTTTTTCTTCTTATATTTTCATTAGGTATATCTTAAGCCTTTTGTAATTGTCCCACAGCTTGTGGATATTCTGTTTCTTTTTTTTTTTTTTTTTTTTTTTTTTTTTTTTTTTTTTTTTTTTTTTTTTTTTTTTTTTTTTTTTTTTTTCATTCTTTCTTTCTTTGCATTTCAGTTTCAGGGGTTTCTATTGAAGTTCCTGTTGACATACCTTCAAACTCAATGATTCTTTCTTTGACTTGTCCAGTCTACTGGTGGGCCCACCAAAGACATTCTTCATTTTTGACAGTGCTTTTTATTTCTGACCTCTCCTTTTGATTCTTTCTCAGATTTTCCATCTCTCTGCTTACATTACCCATCTGTTCTTCCATGTCGCCTACTTTTTTCCATTGGAGCCCTTAGCATATTGATAGTTATTTTACATTCCTAATCTGACAATTCTAAAATTTCTTCCATATCTGAAGTTTGCTTCTGTTGCTTGTTTTCTCTTTAGACTGTGTTTTCTCTTGCCTTTTATCATGACATAATTTTTTTGTTGACAGCTGCATGATGTATTGGGTAATAGGAACTGAAGTAAATAGGCCTTTAGTGTGGGTATATGTTTATCTGAGTAGAAGTTACACCGTGTTTACTGTTTGCTTAGCTGTAGGTGTCTGAGACTTCAGTGTCTTCTATTGTCTCCCCTATTGTTACTCCTGTTTTCTTTTGAGATTCCCTTGAAACTCATTCTTAAATAGAACCTGAGCCTTTCAGCTGGAATCTTCTGCTGTTATATAGGATCCCTGTTGATATGACAGTAGGGTGGATGGAGGGAGGGGAAGCATCCTATAATCCTGTAAATAGGTTTCAGTCTTTAAGTGGGCCTGTGACCCTGGGCTGTGATCTTCACAAGTGCTTCTCAGCATTTTTTTTTTTTTTTTTGCCCCTGGAAAGCTGAAAGGGTCTGGAGTGGGTATTTCCCTTTCCCCAGATTGGTTAGGCTCTGGTACTTTCCCCTGAGGGCAGGGGCGAACAGAACTTTCTGGATATATTTCAAAATGGTTACTTTGCCCCTCCCCTTGCTTAGAAGCACAAGGGAATTTTTTCCAGTATTCATCATGGGAATCTGGCAGGCTTCTGGAGATAAAACTCATGAAAGTGTGGGACCCCCCCAGCACTGAGCTCCTGTGAGTTTTAATTCTCAGCCCATACTCAGACTCTAACAGTTCATCAATACAGTTTACATTTTCCTATCAGTTCCTGGTACCAGCAGCTTCTGCTCTTAGTAAGCTGTATTCAGTTGTGACCTCAGTTCTCTGATGGATCTAGGAAGAATTGTTGATTTTCAGTTTGTTCAGCTTTTTCTTGTTGTGAGGACAGGAGTGACGACTTAGAAGCTCTTTACATGTCTGTTTTGATTCCCTGGCTGCTAAAGCACATACCAATGCAGTGGGTTGACTCAAACATTGGGAATTTATTGGCTTATGGTTTTGAGGCTGAGAGAAGTCCAGAATCAAGGCATCAACAAGACAGTGCTTTCTCCTAGAAGACAGTGGTGTTCTGGGGCTGGCTGCTGGTGATCCTTGGTTCTTGGTTTTTCTGTCATATGGCAGTTCATATGGCGGCCTCTCCTGGCTTCTCAGTTTGATTGACTTCCATCTTCTGGCAGCTCCTTCTGTCTTCTTTGAGGCCTTCTCTAATATCGTCTCTAGTAATTGGATTATGGCACATCCTGATTCACTTGGGCCACACCTTAACTGAAGTAAACTCAACAAAAGTCCTATTTACAAGGATTCACACCCACAGTGAATTAACTTTTAAGAACATGTTTTTCTGGGGTACATAGGTCCAAGCTACCACAATGCCAGAGCAGAAACTGTAAGTCCTTTTTTTTTTTCAGTCTATTTTCTCTATTTCATTTTAGCTAATTCCTATTGCTATATCTTCAAGTTCATGATATTTTCTTTAGTTATAATTAACTGTTAATTCATCCTATATATATTTTTTTCATTTCATGCTTTGTATTTTATATTCTAGAACTTCTATTTAAATATTTTTATATCCCATTTTTCTCCTCATCAAGTTTGTTTTCTTCCACTCTCTTGAATATATAGTATATATTTATAATGGCTATTTTAACATTTTTGTCTGCTATTCTATCATCTTTGTCAATTCTGGTTCAGTTTCTATTGCCTGAATATTCTGCTTATGGGTCATATTTTCCTGCTTCTTTGCCTGAGTGGTAATTTTTTACTAAATCCCAGACATTGTAAATTTTACATTCCTGAGTACTAACTTCCTTTGTTTTACTTTAAATATTATTGGACCTTGTTCTGGCACACAAGTTAATTTGAATCAGGTTTTGGGGTGGGTTTTTTTGTTTTTTTGTTTTGTTTTGTTTTTTGAGCCTTTCTTTTAAGCTTTGGGAGGGTCCAGAGCAGCCTTTATAGTGTAGGGATACTCCTAAGCCAATAACCTCATGAGAACTCTTTCCACTGCTCTGTGTAATAAGTCCTTCCATTCTGGCTGGTGTGAACTCAGACTCTTCTCAGCCCTGTGTGAGGTCCAACGATCATTCCACCTACTTATTCTCATGATTCTTTCTCTAGCCTCAGACAGTTTTCTCATACTCATGTGCAAATCAGTGCCAGTCGAGGACTCAAAGAGATATCTCTGTAGATCACTGAAGCTTTCTGTTTGTGCAGCTCCCTCCTCTCTTGCTAATTATAGCCATGCTGGCCTCTCTGAACTCCAAAACCTGTTATTTCAACTTAATGAGATTCCTGGTCCCTGGATACTCTTTCCCGGTACTACAGCCTGCACACTGCCTATAAGTAGTAAACAGCCAGTCGTGGGACTCACCTTGTTGGTTTTCTTCTCTCAGCGGTCACTGTCTTGTGATTCCTTTTGTCCAAAGTCTGAAAACTCTTGTTTTATATGTTTTGCCCAGTTTTCTGATGTTTAAGAAAGAAAAATAAATCTAGTCTCTGTTACTTCATCATAGCTAGAAGCCTCAGATTTTTAGCACAAATAAAATGCTAACATACTTGCCATTTTTAGGTAATCTAACCCAAAAGCTAGCCTTGGAGTCATAAAAAGAAATCAGATTTATTTACAATTTTTTTCCTTGTACAATAAAGCATATGTAGGGGATTTTGAAACTTCCTTAATTTATAAGGCACTTTTAATGAGAGAAAAAATGATGCTAAGTGTTGGAAAGATTTCACTTAACCAGACTTCCTGTTGACTATACATCTAAATCATCTGTAAATTATGGAACGTTCATAGGCTTTATCTGCCGTAACAAAACTGCCTGGAGTCGCTCATATTCCTTCTTTTCTTTTTCTTTTTTGACACTTAATTATGAAAGTAATCCTTGAATTCATTTTCATGTAAGAATTCCAACAACACAAGGTTGCTTATGGTGTGCCTGTGCTTAAGATCTTTTGTTTTCAGAATGCACCCCTTTATTTTTTCAACTCTTTATTTTGAAATTTTCAAACCTACAGAATAGTTGGGAGAATGGAACAGTGAGCACCTGTATACTCTCCTTGGAGCTACCACTTGTTAACATTGTGCTACGTTTGCTTTCTCTCCCTCCTTTGATACATAAAGTATAGATATAGCTAGATAAATACATTTGACTGAACCACTTGAAAGAAAGTTGCAGATATCATGAAAGTGGGTCTTAATACTTGAACATGGGTCTACTTAGTTTATATTCTTCAATATAAACATTATACCATCATCACACCTAAGAAAATTAGGAGTAATTCTCTAATATATGATATCCAGTTCAAGTTCAGATTTTCCAAATTTGTTTTTAAAATATCTTTTATAAAAGCTGATTTTTTTTCGAATTAGGATCTCGTCAAAGCTCATGTTTCATATTTGTTTAAGCATCTCTTTATTTTATTTTATTTTATTTTTTATTAGGGAGGGCAAGGTTGAGGTGCTTTTCCTCAGTGAATTCAGCCAGAACAGCGCCCTATGAATCTCCAATCTGAAAAGTCAACACAGGAAAACAATGAAGCTGAGACTGAAACACTGCCAGGGAAAGGTGCACTGACTAGTGCCATCAGCTGCCCTTTCTGGAAATTGCATGTCTTTATTTTAAATATAAATTTAATATAGAAACAAAAATTTATAAGCCTTTTGTCAGCTTAATTTTGGGGTCTTAAGTAATTCTCATGAAGGACTTTGGTCAAATCTCCATTGCATAAATTTCTCAATTTCACTGCCTTTTAAACTGCTAAACGGAAATACATTTTATGTTATCAACAACAAAAGTAGGTCAATGCAAGGAAGCTTTTTTTTTGTTTTTTATTTTTTTTATTACATTCCCCGCCCCCCCCTTTCTGCTTGCTCTTGCTGTGTGTCCATTCTTGTGTTCCTCTCTGTCCACTTTGTCTTCCCCCGTTGCGGCGACGCGCCAAGACCGGTCACCGCACAGGCGGCTGTGCCCCGCTTGTGGGCGGCTTCTGCTTCCATTCACGGCCGGCTCCGCTTCAGTTCGCGGGTGGCTGGCTGCGCTCCGTTCGCAGGCGACCTGCCCTGCCCATGGTGGCTTTGCCCTGTCTGTGGCAGCTTTTTGCTCTGCCCACGGCGGCTCTGCCCACCCATGGCGGCTTGCCCTTCTCAAGTCGGTCTGCCCGCTAGGAGAGGTCCCCGGGAACCGAACCTGGAGCCTCGCAAGGGAGCCTTTTTAATTCATTCAATGCTCCTTTTTCTAAGACTAATCTTACTATAATGCTCCATTAAACAGACTCAATATTAGATGATGTATTAGTCAGCCAAAGGGGTGCTGATGCAAAATACCAGAAATTGATTGGTCTTTATAAAGGGTATTTATTTGGGGTAGAAGTCCACAGTTACCCAGGCTATAAAGCATAAGTTTCTTCCCTTACCAAAGTCCATTGCCATGTGGAGCAAGACACTGCCGACATTTGCCAGGGTTCAGGCTTCTTGGGTTCTTCTCTTCCCAGGGCTGCATTTCTCTCCGGGCTTAGCTCCTCTGTTTCCTCCACAAGATCAGCTGTAGACTCTGCTTCTCTAGGCTTTGCTTCTCTCCACAAGACCAGCTGTGAACTGTCAGGTGAATGGCTCATCTGTATCCTGGGGCCTTCTCTCCTTCCTCACGACCAAGCTCCTCCATCTGCTCACCTCCCCGGGCTCCAGCATCAAAACTCCAACATCAGAACTGCTCCCTCTGTCCTTTGCCTCGCCTTTTATATTTGATTCCCCCACCCACCAAGGGATGGGGCTCAACGCCCTACTGACATGGCCCAGTCAACGCCCTAAACATAACTTAATCATGCCCAGATTAACCGACTGGTTTACAAGCATAATCCAATATCTATTTTTGGAATTCATAATTACATCAAATTGCTAAACTGCTTCAGATGATAATGAAGGAATTCTTGTAATTTTCTTGCTGTGATAGCCATATTGTGCGTGTGTTTTTATTTTAAAGTGATACATACCAAAGTATTTATGAATGAGATAATACAATATCTGTGAACTGCTTCAAAATAATACTGGAGGAGGGAGGAAACTGGTGATACTGATGAAACAAGATTGGTAAAATGTTAATAATTTTTGAAGCTGGGAATTGGGTCTTTGGATTTCTTTATACTATTCTCTCTAATTCTATATGTATTTTAAATTTCTAAAACAGATTTTAAAAATGTAAACAATAGTTACCGCTTATACTGATCATACTCTGACATGAGGAATTAAGCTAGACATTAATCATAAAAATATAGCAGTATCAGATTAAAAGCGCTTAGAATTAAAAGATGCTCTCCTTAATAACTCTTGAATTAAAAATAAAAACACAACTTAAAATTTTGATAACCACAACACTAAATATTAAAACTTTTGAGAAGAACTTAAAGGTTCAAATGATTTGATGATGATGATTCAAGGAAAATGAAAATAAATAAACTAAATATTAAGCCAGAAACTAGAAAAAGAATGAAATTAACGAAACCAAAATTAATGAATTCAACATAAAAGGAAAAAAATTAATGTGTCAAAGAGATGGTTATCTGAAAAAAAGAATAACATAGATGTGCCACTAAATGTCATAATTAAAATGGAAGAAAAACACAAATAGGAATTAAAATAAAGATAGCTTCAGACAAGAATAGATTTGAAAAATATTAGAGCGTTCTATTGCATGAGTTGAACAAAACATAGCATTGATATATGAATCTCTGGTAGTGTTCTATTTACATTAGAAAAATAAATAATCCATTACCCGTGGGAGAAAACTGGTAGAGAACTATTTCTTAAGATGACACCTGGTATTTTTCTTTCTTTTTTTTTTTTTAGAATTATTTATTTTACTTTATCCATTTTAAAACTCCCCCACCCCTCCCACCCCCGTTTT
>PVKH010020873.1:0-14481 GCA_004027955.1 Chaetophractus vellerosus | reverse complement strand
TCAGTTCGCGGGTGGCTGGCTGCGCTCCATCCGCGGGCGACCTGCCCTGCCCGTGGTGGCTCTTGCCCTGTCCGTGGCAGCTTCTTGCCCTGCCCACGGCGGCTCCGGCCCGCCCATGGCGGCTTGCCATTCTCAAGGCGGTCTGCCCGCTAGGAGAGGTCCCCGGGAATCGAACCCAGGGCCTCCCATGTGGTATGCCAGCGCCCTATCCACTGGGCTATCGAGCCGGCCCCTCTACCTACTTCTTGGTGCAGGGCAAGATAGTTCTTTAAATACAGACATAAAAGCCATAACTGCTTTGGATATTTTGTGGCAGGGCAAGTTAAAAGAGTGGCCTCCTCCTCTATACCAATAGTTTGTGTGTTTCAGGGATGAAGACACTAAAATGAGTGCCATCCACAAGGATGGCTATGCTTCTTGCTCTGGGACATTCTTGTCTCCTCTAAATAAATGTAAACTTCTATATTTGTATTTTATTTCTATTTTTTGCAACTATTTTAAAAGTACTTCTATTTGGCAAAACATAGTGCTTCATATATCATAGGGTTCCAAATATTATTAATAAGTGAAGAAATATGTAAATGTACACAAGAGATAGCCAGGAACAAGCAAGGGGGTGGTAGGGGAAATATTTTAAGTGAGGGCCGGGTGTGGATGTAACAAGTCTTGGGCTTCCAGATGTGATGATATGGGCTGTCTATATCAATATAGGAGCTGGAAGAAAGGTGAGAGACCAAGTTACTTTTAAATCCTGTTTTATGATGTGATGTGGATCAGATAGTTCTACTCAGACCTGGAAGATAGAAGAGTTAAATAACTTTTAATTCTAGCCAATATTCTTAGAAATGATGAGTGTTGTTTTTTGCTAAGCTATCTCTACTACTAACATAGATGGCTTTATTGAAGGGGTATTATAACTATTTACCAAGTCATGTTTGTTTTGAATATTTATGTTCTTGTAAGCATGATGTTAGCATGGACCAGGAATGATGGTAATTGGTTTTGTTCTTCAAGGAACAGATTTCAAGCCTTTAGCAATCCTGGTAGGGAAAATTACTCTAACTTAGAAAGATCAAACTCCTTAATTATTCAAAAAGTATATTCTGGATGTTCATCTTCTCAACACCCACTTCCTGTTCCTACTTTTTTAAGAGATGTGCTTGTATCACAGGGCCCTGGACCTCTCCCTGGGGCCTGCCTTCACAAAGTAGAAACTACAGTGTTGTTTGCCTGGTCTCCTTTCTCTCTTCGTGTCCATCATTAAAATCAAACTTGGACTTCTTAGTTGGCAAAATTAGTATTCATGGCCGGAAGAATTAAACGCTGAACAGGTTGAGGTATGGAATAGTCTAAGTCATATGGGAAGTTGTCTAAAAGTAGAAATAGACACTGGATTGCTTGGCACTTATTGTGGAAATAAACCAACCTCTTAGAGGGCTTCATAGTCATAGTCTTCATTGCCAGATAAAAATGCCCTGAATAATAAAATAACGAATCATAAACAAACCTAAAGGAACCAATTTTCAAAATAAATAATGTACAGGTATTTCTACACACATATGGGTGTAGCCTAATTTTTAAAACGTGAAAATATTTTAAGAGAGCTTAAAATAATGTATAGACCTGCCTTGGTTGTATATTTTATCATAACTCAAATAAGCAAGCTAGGATCATACCCTACCTGTAATTTAGAATCTTCCTAATAGTATCTAGTAGCATGAATTCTGAGGAGTACTTCATAAATATTAATGAATGATTATAGCATTTTATTATCATTGCTCCAAATGTTTTGGATATAAATATAGAAAATAAAATTAAAAAGGGTATAAACATATAATGACCCTAGTAATAAACCATTCCCTACCAATAGACTGTCTTGAGTGGCATTCCATAAAGTATGTGCTAATCCTAAATTGTACCCTTGCTGCAGGAATCTCTCTAGGCTCTGCCTCCAAAATATAGCCCCTTGCTTCTCGAGGTATAGTACATGAAGTAGCAGCCATGGTATGACCTGGGAGTTTGTTAGAAGTACAGAATCTCAGTCCCTAACCCCAGACCTACAGAGGAGGTCATCTGTATGCCTACCACTCTTCTGGTTTCTTATTTACTCATGACTTCTCCACTTAGTCCTTGAGTTTAACATTCTGTCATCCCTGTTTTTAAAATATCAAATCTATGTAATAGCTGCCATTTTCTCCAAAGGAGCGAAATAGAAAGGAGGAGTTATAAAAGTGATAAACTGGTCAACTACTACTCTCTGTTTTAATGTTTATTTTATGTAGATCCACCAATTATTGAAGGAAATATGGAGGCGGCAAGAGCAGTGGATTTAATCCCGTGGATGGAGTATGAATTTCGTGTGGTAGCAACTAATACTTTGGGCATAGGAGAGCCCAGTATACCCTCAAACAAAATTAAAACGGATGGTGCTGGTATGTAGAAGAAACTTTTTCAATTTTAAAAGATTTCTTAATAGAGTGTAATTTGCTAATATAGTTGAATATATCTGGAAGTAAATAATGCCCTGAGGTAAGTGATTCATCTAAAAATATGTATTTTGTGCATGTCTTCTGTGTCAGTAAAGTGAAAAATAAAAGGAGAAATAGGATGTTTAAGAATATTTTTTACATGGTTAATGTAAGGGAAGAGGAAAATAGAAACCATGGCATATTCCGCTAGAGACCATTTGATGAAACTGCTATCATTTCATTTATTACTTAATGGGCAGGTGGATGGGGGTATAGGCAGGGAGGGGAAGATGAGCAATGAGTGGGGAAAACATGAGGACTTCTCAGATCTGTGTCCCTGGAGGAATCAAAATAGCATCTCTAAGAAAGAGTAAAATTGCTCCTTTAT
Source organism: Chaetophractus vellerosus (assembly GCA_004027955.1). NCBI lineage: Eukaryota > Metazoa > Chordata > Mammalia > Cingulata > Chlamyphoridae > Chaetophractus > Chaetophractus vellerosus. Next base: position 11,625 of record PVKH010020873.1, on the reverse strand, counting down.
CACAGCTCAACTTTGGCCTTTCTTCAAATTTACATTCAAATTTTAAGCTAAAAGCCAACTCCATTTCCATTGGCTTTACCATTCCCAGCTTTATTCCCTCTTCATCTGCATTTACTAGACAGAAATATTTTTCTGAAGTTAATTTCTTTTATTATTATTCTCTGTTTATCAAAAAGATGATGTTTTTTGCAGGCTCTGTGTATTAGTTTGTTATTCCTTCCCAAATTTAAGTGCTTTATTTGCGGGAAAAGATTTTAAATGGATGACAGACTACCAGTAAAATTCATCTGTGATCTTTAAATATCACTTATTCATGTTTATGGCTACCTGGATTCCTTGGCCTAATTTCTAACTATAGCTATGATCCAAGTATCTTTAGTTTTTAAAAACAAGCAACTCACAGGGACTGCTATCTATAAACTGTCTCTTGAAGTTTCATGTAATTTATCAGATAATTTCATTAGAGTGAAAATGGTGATTCTGTAGTAAAGGAAGAAACTGAGCACTAAAACATGTAGTTAGTACAACATATTTTCATGCACATTTCATTTAATCCTCATAATAATCTTTTTTTAAACAAATCAATTTTATTCGTACATATTAATAAAGCATGCAGTTTATCCAAAGTGTACAATCAGTGGTATTTGGTATAATCACATAGTTGTGTGTTCATCACTTCATTATTAAAGCATTTTCATTATTTCAATAATAATAATAATAATAATAAAACAGACAAATAGACAAGACAATTCATCACCTCTCCATCTCTCTTTCCCCTGCTCTACGTAGCTGCAGTTTCTGGCGATTTTGCACAATTATTTATTTGTTTATTAAACAGTTTTATTGAGATATATTCACATATCATATGACCTATCAAAGTGTATAATCAATGACTTTTAGTATAATCAAAATGTTGTACGTTCATCATATCAAAAATTTTAGAACAATTTCATGACTCTGAAAAGAAAGACTCCACATGCCTTAGTATTCCTTCCTCAGCCCTACATAACCACTAAACTAATTTCATCTCTGTAAATTGATTTATATTTATATTTTCTATAAATGCAATCATACAATATGTAGTACTCTGTGTCTGGTCTCCTTCACTTAGTATAATGTGTTTTTTTTTTTGTCTGATATTAACATTTTGTAGTATTAACCTTTGTTTGTTCAGCTTCAAAGAAAAAGGGTCTTATATATGCAGTTTTACCCATATTCATATTTCATATAATATATTTTTATTTCAAATAATATATTTAGTTTATAAAAGGGCAATCATACAGTATTTATCCTTTTGTGTCTGGCTTGCTTCACTCAACATAATGTCCTCCAGGTTCATCCATGTTGTCGTATGTTTCTCGACTTCATTGCTTCTTACCACTGCATAATATTCCATCATGTGTATACTCCAAAATTTGTTTATCCATATATCAGTTGATGGACACCTGGGTTGTCTCTAACTTTTGGCTATTGTGAATAATGCTGCTATGAACATCCGTGTGCAGATGTCTATTGGTGTCACTGCTCTCAGTTCTTTTGGGTATATACTTAGCAATGGTATTTCTGGGTCCCATGGCAAGTCTATATTCACCTACCTTAGGAACTGCCAAACAGTCCTCCACAGTGGCTGTACCATTCTACTTCCCCACCAACAGTGAATAAGCATTCCTATCTCTCCACATCCTATCCAACATCTACCGTTTTTCTGACTTTTTAATAGCATCCAGTCTAATAGGTGTGAAATGATATCTCATTGTAGTTTGGATTTGAATTTCCTAATCACTAGTGATGTTGAACATTTTTTCATGTGCTGCTTTGCCATTTGTATTTCTTTTTGGACAGTTGTCTTTCAAAACCTTTTGCCAATTTTTTAACCGGATAGTTTGTCTTTTTATTGTTGAATTGTATGAGCTCCTTATACATCATGGATATTAATACTTATCAGATTTGTGATTTCTCCCATTAAATTACCTGCCCCAAGATACACGAGGCACACAATGGCAAAACTGAAGGGAGAAATAGATATCTCTACAATAATATTTGGAGGTTTCAATACAACACACTCAGTATTGGATACAACACGATGACAGAGGATAAATAAAGAAACATAGAGCTTGAATAATATGATAAATGAACTAGACCTGACAATATATAGAGAGCATTACACCCCAAAACAGCAGGATATACATTCTTTTCAAGTCCCCATGGATCCTTCTCCAAGATAGACCATATTTTGGGTCATAAGACAAACCTCAATAAATTTGAAAAGATTAAAATTATACAAAACACTTTCTATGATCATAATGGAATGAAACTAGATATCAATAATGGATGGAAAATGGAAAAATCATAAATATATGGAGATTAAACAACACTCTCAAATAATCAGGGGATCAAAGAAAAAAATGCAAGGGAATTCAGCAAATATCTTGAGATGAATGAAAATGAGAACACAACATATCAAAACATATGGGACAACACAAAAGCAGTGCTGAGAGGGAAATTTATAGCCCTCAATGCTTACATTTTAAAAAGAAGAAAGAGCTAAAATTGAAGACCTAACTTCACACCTGGAGGACCTAGAAAAAGAATAGCAAATTAATCCCAAACCATGCCAAAGGAAAGAAATAGTAAAGATCAGAGCAGAAATCAATGAAATTGAGAACGAAAAGCACTAGAGAGAATCAACAAAACCAAAAGTTAGTTCTTTAAGATTAACAAAATCCACAAACCCTTAGCTAGACTTACAAAGAATAAAAGAGAGAAGACACAAACAAATAAAATCAGAAATGAGAGGGGGCACATTACCACTGACCCCACAGAAATAAGAGAGATCATAAGAGGATGCTATGAACAACTGTATGCCAAAAAACTAGAAAATGTAGACAAGATTGATAAATTCCTGGAAACACACAAACCAACTACACTTACGCCAGAATAGAAGACCTCAACAAACCAATCACAAGTGAGTTGATTGAAACAGCCATCAAAAACCTCCCCAAGATGAAAACCCCAGGACCAGATTGCTTCACAGGTGAGTTCCACCAATCATTCAAAGATGACCTAATATGGATCTTTCTCAAGCTCTTCAAAAAAATTGAACAGGAAAGAATGCTACCAAACTCATTCTATGAAGCCAACATCACCTTAATACCAAAGCCAGATAATGATACTATGGGAAAAGAAAATTGCAGACAAATATCTCTAATAAATATAGATGCAAAAATCCTCAACAAAATAATTGCAAGCAGAATGCGAAAGTACATTAGAAGAATTACACACCATGATCAAGTGGGTTTTACCACAGGCATTCTAGGGTGGTTTGACACAAGAAAACCAATTATTGTAATAAACCACATTGATAAATTAAAGAAGAAAAACCACATGATCCTCTTGATTGATGCAGAAAAGGCATTTTTTCAAAGCACCCTTTCTTGATAAAAACACTCCAAAAGATAAAAATAGAATGAAGCTTTCTCAATATGGTACAGTGCATATGTGGAAAACCTACAACTAGCTTTGTACTCAATGGTGAAAGACTGAAAGCTTTCCCGCTGAGATCAGGAACAAGACCAGGATGCCCATTGTTACCATTATTATTCATTATTGTACTAGAAGTTCTAGGTTGAACAAATAGGCTGGATAAAGAAATAAAAGGCACCCAAATAGGAAACAAAGAAGTAAAACTTTCACTATTGCCTGATGAGAGGTCCTATATGTAGAAAAGCCTGAAAAATCGACAACAAAGCTCCTAGAATTAATAGATGAGTTCAGCAAAATGGTGGGATACGAGATTAATACACAAAAATCAATAGTGTTTCTATATACAACTGATGTGCAATCTGAGGAGGAAATCAGAAAAAAATTTTAATTTATAACAATGACTGAAACAATCAAATATTTGGCAATAAACTTAACCAAGGCCATAAGGACCTGTATTCAGAAAACTACAAACATTCCTAAAAGAAACTGAAGAAGACTTAAATAAATGGAAGGACATTCCATGTTCATGGATTGGAAAATTAAATATCATTAAGAGGTGAATTCTACACAAAGTAACTGACAGATTCAATGCAATCCCAATAAAAACCCCAAAAGCCTTTATTTTGGAGAATTTGAAAAGCCAATAATCATATTTATTTGGAAGGGTAAAGGGCCCTGAATTGCCAAAAATGTCATTAAAAAGAAGAACAGAGTTGGAGGACTAAATATTAATTTTCATTTGTTTTAGCTTATCCTCCTGCAAAATGAACACAATCAATCCTTTTTTTTTACTTCCCAGAAATCACATTAAGATATGGAGATAGTATGCATTAAGCTTTATAAATCACAGACATCACATATCCAGGATCCTTGCATTTATTATTATTTTTGTGGTCATTATAGTTATTATTATTGTTCCCTAGAGCCCCATATGTTTGTAAAGGCTTCTGCATAATAGATTGAACATAGGTGACCTTTCTTGAAAACAAAAATATAAAAACAACTGGATCATTTCCAAACTGGTGATTTTAACCACATAATTTTACACGGAGGGATCCACTATTTATTCGATTTAACAAATACTGGTTTTCAAAATAAAATTGCAAAAGAACCACAAGTGATTAAGTTAGATTAAGTAAGCTTATTTTGGTTAAAAAATTATAACATATCTAGCTCAAATATAGATACTTTTTCTTATTGGATTTGATTAATTTTCCATGATCTCTTCAGAAATATAATATGAACTCTTACCTGAACTCAAACTTTTGAAGTAAAAAGTTGTTTTGATGAGAGAAGATACTTTTGTTTTTGGTCTTTGGGTATAGATTTCCCCACTCTCCTGCTAAGGAATTCCATTACAAACAAGTATTTACTATTGATATTAGAAAAAAGATTACTTTATGGTACATAGTCTAATCAGCTGGACAGAATTACATTAAGGTCTGACCCATATACACACACACACATATATATATTTATCTTAATGTAAAAGTGATTCAATAAAATATGTTTTTAGGAATGAACAAAGAATGTTTCAGAGCAAAAAAGATTCAATGTGATTCTCTCATGTCTGAATCTATGAAAGTAATTTATATATAATATCATATTTAGAAGAGTAAGGATCAATTTTCATGTGCTCAATACCAGTAGTTTGTATATAACTCTGAGTTCTTTTCAATGTCAATATCGTATCCTTGGAAATGCTTGGAAAAAAAAGTTTCAGAGAGATCTCAAACCTAAAATGTTTGGCAAGGTTGCTACTTCCATTCAAACAACTTTTTGGCATCACCTCTTACATTTATCTTGTTGATTGGTGTTTTTTTAAGAAATAAATTCTCTCTCTTGTATGCTTAGAAAATAACCTCCTTTAATGCCTTCAGAGCCAAACAAATTTTAAAGAAGCAAACAGGAGGAGGTGGGGCAAGATGGCAGCTGAGTAAGTTGTTCCAAGAGTCAGGTCGTCCTACAGGACAGTTAGTAATTTAAACAGAGCAACCAAAAGCCCCTGTTTGGGGGGCCCAGGAGATCAGAAGAGCATCCTGCAACATCCTTGAAAGAATAGAAGGAGGAGACTGCCTATCTGCAGTGAAGATTCATGAGTAAGCATTCCATGCCACGGAGGCTGGTGCCCATCCCCCTCTGGCAGTGCAAGCTGCATCGGGAGTTTTTCCGTGATTGGAGTTGGATGCTCCATTTCCCAAAAAATGGGGGTAGTAAGAGGTGGTTGGCCACCAACTTTAACTACTGATTAGTAAATTCGGTGGGCTAAAGTATAATTCTAAGAACAGTTAAAGTTTGAACCTGACAAAGTTGGATAGAAGCTGGTAGCCTCCATTTTCATATGCCGCTGGCATCAGGGGAAGCAGGGATGATTGAAAATCACAGTGATGGTAGGGTCTGGCTTCTTTCCACCCACATCAGATTGCAGTCCTAGCCTAGGCTTCAGATTCACCTCCTGCAGGAAGGAAGCTGGCAGGACCTACACCAGCCTTTCCAGGCAACTGCAGGCACTTTTGGACCACACGAACTGGTTTGTTAAGTGCCTCCAATTCCATCTCCATTTCATCCACCTGCAAAGGATAGGAAGGAGTAGTGTTTCTTTAGCCTCTCTGGGCAACTGCAGGCACTTTGAGTTTGTACAGGCTGAATACTCAGACAGATGTAGATCTATCCCAACCTCCCAATAGGATAGGAGGGGAGCTGTTTACTCAACCTCTCTGGGCATGTTTAGCCCACATGAACTGGTTTGTTGAGCACCTTCGATTCCATCTCCACCCCAGCACCCCCACCCCCATAGGATAGGAGGGGCTGGAATTTCCTCAGCCGCTCTCAATAACTACAGGTGCTTTTGGCCCACATGAACTCGAATGTTGGGCACCTGTGGTTCCAACCCCACCCCAAATAGAATAAGAGGGAGTGTTTCCCCAGGCTTTCTGGGTAACTGTAGGTGCTTTTTGCCAACACAGACTGAATAGTTGGACATCTGCAGCTCCAATTCCTCCCCTTAATAGGATAGGAGGGTATGGTGTTTCCTCAGCCTTTCCAGCAATGGCAGGCACTCTTTGCCTGCATGGACTGGGCTGTTGGGTGCATGTAGATAGGAGGGGCTGGTGTTTCCTCAGCCTCTTAGGGCAACTGCAGGTATATTCAGCCCACACAGATTAGACTTTGGGCACTCTAGTGGGTCCATCCACACCCCTGGCAGAGGAGGAGGAAGGCTGATGCTGTGTCAATCTGCCTGGGCAACTGCAGTCATTTTGGACCCACACAGCATAGATTACTGCCCACACCTACATCTCCATCCCCACTCCAGACAGAGGAGGAAGGGGCAAGAAGTTTCATCAGTCTCCCCAGCAACTACAGATGGTCTTAGCCTGCACGACTTGGATTATTGCATGCAACTGCAACCCTGTCTCTACCCCTGGAAGAGGACAAAGGTGTGAGAAGCTTCATTGTTTCCTGAGGCAACATGAGCAGCTTTAGCCTCCACAGCTTACAGTACCAACTACATCCTCGGCTCCTACTACACAACCAGCTAGGAAGAAAAGGCAAAAATGCCTGAAATTAAGGACAGAAACTGCACCCAAAATAAATACATCTAGTAAGCCAGATGCTAACACACCAACAAAAAATGACAATTTCTTGTCATACCAAGAAACAGGAAGATATGGCCCAGCCAAAGGAATAAGATAAGCTCGCACATAACAAAAAAGAGTTAAGAAAACTACTCATAGATGTTCAAACAAATCTTTAAAAAAAATTCAGTGAGATGGCTAAAGAGATTAAGGATATTAAGAAGACACTGGATGAGCAAAAAGAGGAATTTGAAAGCATACGTAGAAAAAGAACAGATCTTATAGGAATGAAAGGTACAATAAAAATACAATGGAGGAATATGACAGCAGATTTGAGGAGGCAGAAGAAAGGATCAGTGAGCTTGAAGACATGGCCTCTGAAGATAGAGAATTCTGAGAGCAAGAGAAAAGCAATGCATTACATATAAGGGATAACCAATAAGATTAAGTGCCAATTTCTCATCAGAAACCATGGAGGCAAGAAGGTAGTGCTATGATATATTTAAGATACTGCAAGAGAAACACTACCAGCCAGGAATCTTATATCTGGCACAGTTGTCTTTCAAAAATGAGGGCAGGTTAAAATATTCACAAATAAACAGAAACTGAAAGAAATGGTAACCAAGAGACCTGCTTTGCAGGAAATACTAAAGGGAGTGCTACAGCCTGAAAAGAAAAGACTCAAGAAGAGAGTCTAGAAATGAAGATGATTTCAGTAAAAGTAACTAAAAGTGTAAAAAAAATGGTGAAAATAACAGGCTGACAGATAAAAACCAAAAATGAAAATGGGTGAAATAAAAACTGCCTTTGCAGTAATAACATTGAATGTTAATGGATTAAATTCTCCAATCAAAGGGCACAGATTGGCAGAATGGATAATAAAATATGAGCCACCTATATGCTGTCTACAAGAGACTCACCTTAGACCCAAAAATACCAATAGATTGAAAGTGAAAAGCTGGAAAAAGATATTCTATGCATGCAGTAACCTGAAAAAAAATGGAGTAGGTATATTTACATGGGATGAAATAGACTTTAAAAACAAAACTGTTATTAGAGACAAGACGAGGACTTTATATATTAATAAAAAGGGAGATTCACCAGGAAGAAATAACAATCATAAATATATGCACCTAAACAAGATGTCCCAAATTACATGTGGCAATAGATGGCTCTATAATAATAGTTGGAAACTTCAATACACCACTCTCAGCATTGGATAGAACATCTGGACAGAGGATCAATAAAGAAACAGAGAGTTTGAATAATATGATAAATGGGCTAAACCTAATAGACATATTCAGAGCATTGCACCCCAAAACACAAAGATATATATTCTTCTCAAGTGCTCATGGATTTTTTCCAGGATAGACCATATGTTGGGTCACAAAGCAGATCTCAGTAAATTCACCAAGATGGAAATTATGCAAATCTTTTTCTCTGATCATAATGTATTAAGGTTTGAAATCAACAAGAAGCAGAAAAAAGGAAAATTCACAATTATTTGGAGATTAAGCAACATGGCCTTAAATATTCAGTGGGTCAAAGAAGAAATTGTGAGAGAAATCAATAAATATCTCAAGAGAATGAAAACAAGAGCACGGCATATCAGAAACTATGGGATGCTGTGAGGGCAGTGCTGAGCAGGAAATTTATACCTTTCAATGCTTACATTAAAAAAGAAGAAAGAGCAAAAATCAATTACCTAACTACATAGCTGGATGAACTGGAAAAAAGAACATCAAACTATTCTTAAAGCAAGTAGAAGGTATGAAATAACAAAGATCAGAGCAGAAATAAATGAAATTGAGAACAAAAAAGCAATGGAAAGAATTAACAAAACTAAAAGTTGGTTCTTCAAAAAGATTAACAAAATCAACAAACCCATTGCTAGACTGACAAAGAAAAAAAGAAAGATGCAAATAAATGAAATAAAAAATTAAAATGGGGACATTACTACTGACCCCACAGAAATAAAAAAATCATAAGAGGATACTAAAAACATCTCTATGCCAAAAAACTAGATAGAAAATGTAAACAAAATGGAAAAATTCTAGGAATGTTCACACAATGTACACTGACCATAGAAGAAATAGAAGACTTCAATAAACCAATTACAGGTAAATAGATTGAATCAATTATCAAACAATTCCCCAAAATGAAAATCCCATGACCAGATGGTTTCATAGGAGAGTGTGCATTCAAAGAAGATTTCATATCAATCTTATTCAAGCCCTTTTCAAAAAAGTTGAACAAGAAGGAACTACAGAAATCATTCTCTGAAGCCAATATCACCCTAATACCAAAGCCAGAAAAAGATATTATGAAAAAATAAAATTAAAAACCCATTTCCCTAATGAATACAGATACAAAAATCCTCCACAAAATACTTGCTAATAAAATCCAACAACACATTAAAATAACTACTGTTCGCAATCAAGTGGGTTTTATCCCAGGCATAAAACGGTGGTTCAGCACAAGAAAAGCAATCAGCCTAATACACCATATTAATAAATCAAAGAAGAAAAATCGCATGATCCTATTAATTGATGCAGAAAAGGCGTTTGACAAACTACAGCATCCTTTCCTGATAAAAATTCTGCAAAAGATAGGAATTTAAGGGAACTTTCTCATCATGATAAAGGTCATATATGAAAAACCCACCAGTAACATTGTACCCAATGGTGAAAGACTGAAAGCTTTCCCATGAGATCAGGAAGAAGACAAGGATGCCCAATGTCACCACTGTTGTTCAGTATAGTGCTAGACATTTTAGCTAGAGCAATCAGGCAAGAAAAAGATATAAAAGGCATCCAAATCAGAAAGGAAGAAGTAAAAGCTTTGCTATTCACAGATGATATGATCCTATACTTAGAAAGCCCCCCAAAATCTACAACAAAGCTGGTAGAGCTAATAAATGATTTCAGTAGTGTTAGGATACAAGATTAATATGCAAAAATCCGTGGTGTTTCTATACACTAGTAATGTCAAATCTGAGGAAGAAGTTAGGTAAAAAAAATTCCATGTACAATAGAGACTAAAAGTATCGTATGTTTAGGAATAAACATAACCAAGGATGTAAAGCACTTATATTCAGGAAACTATAATGCATTGCTAAAAGAAAACAAAAAAGACCTAAATAATTGAAGAACATTCCATGCTTATGGATTGGAGGACTAAATATCATTAAGATGTGAATTTCCCCAAAATTGATAATATAGATTCAGTGCAATCCCCTCTCCCCAAATTCTACCAGTATTATTTAAACAAATGGAAAACACAATTATCAAATTTATTTGGAAGGGTAAGGGGCACAAAATAGCCAGAAATATCTTAAAAAGGAAAAGCAAAGTGGGAAGACTCTCACTTCTGGACTTTAAATCATATTACCTAGCTATAGTGGAAAAACAGCATGGTACTAGCATAAAGATAGAACATAGACCAATGGAACCGAACTGATGGTTCAGAAACAGACCCTCACATCTATGGTCAAGTGATTTTTGACAAACCTGTCAAACCCACCCAGCTGGGACAGAATAGTCCATTCAAGATATGGTGCTGGGAGAACTGGCTATCCATATCCAAAGATATGCTATCCATATACAAAGATTAACTCAAAATGGACCCAAGACCTAAATATAAATGCTAGAACTATAAAGGTCCTAGAAGAAAATGTAGGAAAACATCTTCAAGAACAGGTGGTCAGTGGTGGATTCTTAAACCTTGCAGCAAAAGGAAGAGCAACGAAAGAAAACATGAATAAATGGGACCTCCTCAAATTTAAACACTTTTGTGATTCAAAGGACTTCATAAAGGTGAAAAGGCAGCCCACTCAACAGGAGAAAATATTTGGAAACCAAATATATGATAACAGTTTGATTTCCATTCTCTATAACATGATCATACAACTCAACAATAATAGAGCAAGTAATCCATTTTAAAAATGGACAAAAGACTTAAATAGACATTTCTCCAAAGAGGAAATACAAGTAGCCAAAAAGCACATGAAAAAAATTTCAATATCACTAGCTATTAGGGAATGCAAATCAAAATGACAATGAGAGACCATCTCACACTGCATAGAATGGCCATTATTAAAAAAAAACATGCGCAGAAAACAAGAAGTGCTGGAGAGGATGTGGAGAAATAGGAACACTCCTTCACTCTTGGTGCAGCCTCTGTGAAAGACACTTTGGTGGTTCCTCAGGAAGCTAAATGTAGAACTGCCATATGATCTAGCTTTTCCTCTACTAGGAATATATCCAGAAGAAATGAAAACTGTGATGTCAATAGACATTTGCACTCCAGTGTTCATAGCAGCATTATTCACAACTGCTAAAAGATGGAAACATGCCCAAGTGTCCATCAGCCAATGAATGGATAAACAAAATATGTTATATACATAGGATAGAATACTATGCTGCAGTAAGAAGAAATGAAGTTGGGACACATTTGATAACATGGATGAATCTTGATGACATTATGCTAAGTGAAATAAGCCAGACACAAAAGGACAGATATTGCATGGTCTCATTAATATGACCTAAATATGAAGAATAAATGCATG
>PVKH010020872.1:0-14476 GCA_004027955.1 Chaetophractus vellerosus | reverse complement strand
TGTATCTGCTTTTCTATGTGTTTACTTCCCGGGCTTCAGGATAAAAAGTCCCTTGTGTCCTCCATCTCTGTGTCTTTACTTCCCCAGGCTTCACATCAAAACTCCAAACACCTCCTCTTCCATGTCGTTTTCTCTGTGAGTCCCTGCCCACTAAGGGGGCAGGGATTCAACCTCCTACTGATGTGGTTCAATCAAAGCCTTAATCACAATTTAATCAAGTAAAAGTGAAATCTCTGAATCCAATACAATATAATATGCCCAGAAGAAAATGTCAGTTCACAAACATAGTCCAATATCTTTTTTAAAAATTCATAAGCAATATCAAACTGCTACAGAGAGCCTGCAAGAAAGGAAGACTGGTAGCTTTCTCCATAACTGGAAGCCTGCTGAACTGAAGAGCTCAACAAATCCCTTTGGCTTTTCATCTTTAAATCTTTAAATTGATTTCTGTGTCACCCACGTATCATCACTCATGTGATAGATCTCGGGAGAGGGTCCTGTGGACCTAAGTAGTCAATGTTCTTTACAGTCCCTATTCCCCATAGAGCATGGAGAGGAAGAAGGGGATATTTGCCATGAATCCCCTCAAGTTTGGCAGAGTGCTGGAACCAAGTGATTGATGCTGAATTCTGGCCTAGAGATTACTGAAGGGATAGGCCTGCTGGAGTGGTCTATATTGGTAGGGCCTGAAGAGACTGTGGGGTAGTATGTCTGGGAAGATTTGGGGGCAACACTTTTACACAAAATTGGAAGGATACAAAAGAGTATCTCAGAAATATGGAGGTTAATGGAGGGACACAAACTATGGAACCACTCAGTGTGGTTCCAAGCAGTGATATTTGCAACCCAGAAAAATGTTTGAGAAAATAATTGGGGTAGGAATGGGGATACCAGAAGGAGACACGGCTATTTCTCTAGGCGAGCTCCTCAGGGACAGAGGGGCCTATGTGAAACCTGCATGGAAACCACATCAACAAAGGCCACTCTGCCTCAAACCAAATCATTCTTCTCTACTCCAAACACTAAAGCGGCTAGTGCTTAGAGGGAAGAAAGGGAGGAGATATCTCAGAGCCAGATCACGACAGTTTCCTCCTACCTGATGAAGCAAGGGTAGGAGGCAAGATTTGAGCTGATTTTGAAACTAAAAGTTTAAAAATAGACCAAAAAGTACTGATGATGGCACACTGGACCTCAGTGTTGTGGAGAAGGGAGGTTTGAAAACGAAAACAGTAACAAAGAAGCGAAAGCAAGAAATTGGGTAAAGCACAGCCACCTAGTGTTGAATATATGGAATGCTCAAATATAAAGACAGAGGAGACCATACAAACCCACTCAAGAACCAGAAAGAGAGTCCAGAAGTAAATCCAATCCTGTGAACCAATTTTTCTTTTCTTCCTTTCCTTTTGGCTTTTTTCTTATTTTCTATTTTAAGTGTTTTATTTTCATGTGTATCCTGATGGGTTAAAAATTAAAGACCTGTGTCATTGAAAAACATTTGTAAACTTAAAAAAAATTAAAATAAATGCTTTTACAGTAAAAGAAAAAAAAAGACCGGACTGATTTTTCAACACTTAAATTGGGCTATTCTAATAGAGATAACTGTGAAGTTATAGAATCTTGATAAAATATGTAAATTGGAAAAGGGGAATTTGACAGTATGTGCAACAAGAAAAAAATTAAGCAGATTTATATCCCAGTAAGATGTAATTCCACAATAAACCAGTTACCTAGACAAAAGGATATGGACTGGATAAAATGAAAGATAAGGCAGGAGGAGGAAAGCAGGAATCAAGAAATGAATGGCCTTGTGTATCAATATAAGGGAATAGAAAGCCTCTAAAGGGTTTTAAATAAGTCATAGTATCAGAATGAGAGTAATGTAGAGCATTGCAAGGAGGGATTAGGATAAAGGAAAGCCATTAGGAAGTCCTATTGTCATTTTGGTAAGAAATTATGAGGGCCTGAAATACGGCAGTGGCCAATAGAATTGGAGGGAAAAAAATAGGGGGTAGAATAGACAGGACTTAAGAACAAATTAGAAGTAAGACTTTAGAAAGAATGTGTGTTCTGAGTAAGAATATATAGACTTCTCTCTATTTTGTGTTTATTATATGCTTCTTCCAGCTTCTTAAAGCAGAAACTTAGTTCAATGACTTAAAATCTTTGTCACTTTTAATGTAAGCATTTTTAGGCTATACTTTCCCATCTTAATTCTGCTTTAGCTGCATTCAATACATTTTAAATGTGTTTTCATTTTTATTCAGTTAAAAGTATTTTCTAATTTACTTTGTGATTTCTTCTTTTACCCATGGATTATTTAGGAGTGGTTGTTTAATTTCCAATATTTAGGGACTTTCTAGTTATATTTCTGCTATTGGTTTCTAATTTAATACCATTGTGATCAGAGAGCATTCAATCTTTTTGAAATTTATTGAAACTTGTTTATGGTCAAGCATATGGTGTGCACATTGTATTCTGAATTAGTTGAGTGTAATATTCTATGAATATCAACTAGATGAATTTAATTGATAGAGTTGTTTCAATATTCTATATCCTTACATTTTTTCCCTGGTTGTTTTATTAATTGCTGAGAAAGAATCATTAAAATTTCCACTATAATTGGAGAAATCTATTTTTCCCTTTGGTTTGGTCAATGTTTCCTTCATGTATTTTGATTTAAGATTATATTTTTCTGATGAGAAAATTTTCAATGAATTGACATATTTTATCTTTGTGAAAAGCCCCTTTTTGTGGTTGATAATCCTTCTTGTCATGAAGTTTATTTTGTCAACAGTTTTCTTCTGCTTACTCTTTGCATGGTAATCCTTTTTCCATCCTCTTCTTTCAGCTCTTTATGTTTAAAGTTGTTTTCTTATAGACGGCATATTCTTGGATCCAACTCTTTAATCCAGTTTAAAAATTTCTGATTTCTAGTTATAGTTTCTGTGATTAGCAACATCACTGGGTTTTTGTCTATTATTTTGTTTTTTTGTTTTCTATTAGAACCATCTTTCTTTTGTCTTATCATTCTTCTTTTCCTGCTTTCTTTTGGTTAATCCGTTGTTTTTTAGTGTTCTCTTTTATTTTTTATATTGGATTTTAAAGCTATATTTCTTGTGATTACTCTAAGGAATTGTTTTGTGTTTTTTTGAGGAATTCAGATATATATCTGTAACTTATCACAGCCTACTTAGTATTAGAATTGTACAATTTTATATTACCTTAATGTTATTCCAGTACATTTCCATTTACCTCTTAGCCTTTGTGTTATTATTGTATTATGTTTTGCATTCACATATGTTATAAAACTGACAGTATACTTTTTAAAAACACTTTATTGAAGTATATCATTCATACATGAACATACATAAACTATAAGTGTTCAGTAAACATCATGAACTTAAAAAACAAACATGCATAACATCATACAGGGCTCCCACACATCATCCCCTGCCCCCAACACCCTGCATTGCTGTGAAACATTTGTTAACAAATCATGAAAGAGCATCGTCAAAGTATCACTACCAACTACAGTCTGTATCTTCCTCCCCTATACATTTTTGAAGGATTTATTTATATACTTTTATCCATTTTTACTCCCCCGTTTTTGCTGTTTCTGTGTCCATTTGCTGGGTGACTCTGTATCCATTTCTTGCCCTCTCTTCTCATCCTTCTCCTCCTGTCTTCACTGGGATTCGATCCTTGCAAAATCCAATGTGGGAGAGAGGCGTCCTACCGCCTGTGCCACCTTAGTTCCTGGTTTTTCAGTGAGTCTCATCTTGGCTCTCCCTTGTGTCACTCTCCTGTTTCATCATCATCTTGCTGCGTGGCTGGCGGGGTGCCCACTTGCAGGGCCTGGCAGCGTAACCACGCATGGGGCTTTGTGGCCCACGCACCTTCTATATTTTTCTTTTTAAAAATTTTTACTGGAAGGTCCTGGGGATTGGACCCAGGTCACTCCATATGGGAGACAGACACCCAACTACCTGAGCCACATCTGTCCCCCTGCTGTATCTCTTAAAGTTGACAAAAGGTACCCAAAGTTACAGTCTTTTCCCATACAGGATGGTCATATAATAAATCAGGCTTAGTTTATCACCAGCATTCCAAAAACCAGACCGAGGGAGAAAAACTAGGTCTGGGGACACATGTATGGTTTCTAATATAGCAACTATTTAGCCTACCCTGATTATCACAAAATCAGGACAGCGAGAACAGTATACTTTAAAAACAAAAATTATAATAGTTTCTATCAAAGAAACTAAGAGAAGAAAAAGTCTTTGATGTTTACATGAATATTCAATGTTTCTAGTGCTTGTCATTCCTTCTTATAGATATGATTTTCATCTATTGTTATTTTACTTCATCCTGAAGAATTATTTTTAACCTTTTGTGTAGTGAAAATCTTGAGACAGCAAATTCTTTCAGTTTTCATGTATCTAAAAATGTCTTTATTTCATCCTCATTTTTAAAGGATGTTTTTGATAGATATAAAATTCTGTGTTGACTTTTCCCCCTCTTTCAGCTCTTTAATTCCAATTGTCCTCTGACCTCCACTGCTTCTGATGAGAAGTCACCTACATTCTTACCATACTGTCCTTCCATATAATGTACCTTTCTTTCTTTGGCTTCTTTTAAGATTTTCACTTTATATTTGGTTTTTAGTAGTTTGCTTATGATGTGCCTAGGGTGATCTTTTTTGTATTTATATTGCTTAGATACTCTGAGCTTCTGGGATCTGTAAGTTAATTTTTTCACCAAATTTGGGAAATTTTCAGCCAATATTTCTTCAAATATTTTTTCAATCCCCTTCTCTTGCCTCTCCTTCTGGTACTCCAATGACATTTTTGGTTAGATCACTTGATTTTGTTCTATATGTCACTAACGCTCTGCTCATTTTTTCCCCAATCCTTTTTCTCTCACGTTTTTTCAGAATGGATAATTTCTATTGCTCTCTCTTCAAGTTCACTGACCTTTTCACGTCTAATCTGCTCTTATATTCGTCCAATGAAATTTTGTTTCAGATATTGTAATTCCCAGTTCTATAATTTTCATTTGGTTCCCTTGTTCATAGTTTCTTTTTCCCCACTGAGATTATTATGACTTATTTTTTCCTTTTAGTCATTAAACTTATTTATAATAGCTTATTTAAAGACTTACTTTGCTAATTCCATCATCTGGGTCATCTCAGGGACTATTTTTATTGGCTCCTTCTTTTTTCTTTTTTCCTTGATTATGAGTCATATTTATCTGTGTGTTTTTTTCATGTGTAGTGATTTTTTATTATATACATGACAGTGTGTCTAATACATTATAGAGATTCTGGATTCTATTATCTTCTTCTCATATGCATAGATTGCTTGCCCTTGGTCTAGAAGGCAGTTCAGTTACAGCTTTGTCAGTTTGACCATATGTATGCTTCATCTTATGTTTTGTTATAACACATCTCTGGAAGCCCTTAGTGCTTCCTTAGCCGGTCTAATTTGGCAGGACCAAACTCCAAACTTTGTATCCCTTGTGGTGTGCAATAAACAAATTCTTTGCTCATTTCTTTCAGACTTCCAGTTACTTTTTTTATTCTGAGTTCCTTGGAGTCACTCTTGATTTTACACAGTTCAAGGGTTAGTCAAACATTTTAAGGAAATTTTTATGTAGACTTTGATAGCTTCTTCCTCTGTCATTTCTTCTTCTGTATTTTCTCCTCAAATTCCTGAACGCTCTGGGAGCCCTGAACTCCACCCACTGACTTCTCAATCTAGCAAATATATGCCTTTCTGCTTGCATTCTGGGGCTCCGTATCAAATGTGGATTGGAGAGTGCCCCCAGGGGAAAAGCCTTGGAAACAGGGACCTCATCCAATGAGAGTAGTTTTGTTGTTTTTAGAGGTCTGATCTGCTTGCCTATGGTTGCTCTCTGGTGATTTTGAATATTTTTGCTGCTGTTGTTGTTGAGAGATTATAATTATTATGTAGCAGAGACTTAGTGAAAAACAAGCTACTTCACCATTACTGGAACTTAATGTTAAAATGAGTTCCAAAATGGGTATTTTTATTTTATACATAATGAAATATGAAATTTGAAAAATGATCAGATAAATATTTTAATCAAAAATGTTTTTTTCCCATTCTTTCTGGCCTCATCTTATTCCTCTTTTCCCAGGGGAATTATGTTTAATACTCATTTTTGTGCAGTTCTCAGCCTTCTAAGCCTGAAGTATTTCTTTATCCTGAATCCCCAATCTTTGTTCTGTACTTTTTCTGGTGACACTACTCTTGACACTATATTGTGATAATAAATTTATTTGCTTATGTACCCTTTTTGACTACATGGAGGCATGAAGACTTTATCCTACTTAATATCTAGCTTATTATTTGGCACATAGTAGAATAGAATTTTTAAAAAAGAGAAATAGAAATGAAAATTTGAAACAAATTTTGTTTAAGTTCCTCTTAGGGAAGTCTTTAAATAGTCATTATCCTATACTGAATTCTTTCATAAGATAATGATATTTCTGGTTCAATCATTTCAACATTAAGGAAATGTTTACATTGCAAATATATATAATTTTATAAAATTGGAAAGGAAGAGAAAGCCCCTAGTTCATTGCCTCAGCCAGGTGAGGCTGGTCTGGTCAAGTGGATAGAAAGGGAAGGAGATTAAATCCTGGAATTTAGGACAGGACTCTGGAAAAATATTAATGTACTAATGCACTCCAGAAGAGTGGGTGATAATGGCATTATGCCATTTTATGTCACATAGGTCACATTTTATCTATGATCAGCTCAGGTCTATTTTTTCAAGGAAGATGACCTGAGCCAGCTCATAAAGAAAACTCTAGTGAGATAACAGAAAAGGCTAATGATAACAATGATGTGCTTTCCCTTTTGGAAATAAAGGGGCAAAGATATTGGAAAGAAGGGTTAGGAGAGCTCTAGACCTATCTGCCCATATATAAACTGAAAGGAGCTTAACTTTAATTATTTGTGTTCTTTAATTTTACTGTAACATTAACAAATTAACCTATTCCTTCTTTCATTTATGCTTTCATGCACAATCATTTTTCTGCACAGACCATGTGCCAAGCATGGTGCTATGCCTTGGCTACATATAGATAAATAAGACATAGTCCCTGCCCTCAATCCTCACAGATATCTATAATATGCCTTGAAATGTCTATCTATTAATGTATAAACAATATGCTACAAGAATCCAGAGGAAGAATGTTCAAGTTGGCTTAGAGGGAGGTAGGAAGGATATCTGGGAGAAAGTGACAATAATTAGGCATTAAAAACACTATTTTTTAAATCAAAATGTGAGTTGAAGATGTAAATAAGAAATGGAGTGGAGAGAGGAGAAGGGCCTATTACTCAGAGGGCCAACTGAAAGAAAAGGCAATAAAATGGAGATCAGGCTAATGTAAATATGAATCAACCAACTGAAATGTGAAATTAAAATCCTTTGATGGTTACAATCTTTTTTAGTGCTTCTATGCAATATATGGCAATAAATAAATTCTTTGCTCATTGATTATCATTTTAAGGGCAATTGATTATCATTTTAAGCCAGTGTTATCTTACTCTACCATATTATCAATGATTTAAAAATTAGTGTTAACGAACCAATGCTATGCAGCTGTGCTTGAGAATACACTTGCAAATTAAGAAAATGTGGCCAGTGGACCTGTTGTTGGTTTTAAAAGCGTTGGTTTTAATAGGTAGATTACTGAGCATTAGTCCAAATTATCCAGCCAGAATAGTGTAAATTACAAGGGTTTGGAAATTAGCTCAGGCACATGCCTCAGTGGTGACCCTGGGAATGCAGTTACTGAAGATGGGGAAGAATTGTTGTGTTACACAATGTCAGGCTTGTAGGAGGGAAAGCATGCTACTAGTAAAAACAACAAAACAGAGTTATTTCAGAGCAACAATTTCTCTTGGTAGAAACAGAACAAAAAGCCCTTCAAGATTTGAGTAAGGGAGACATTTAGAAACAGAATCTCTTGATTTGATATCAATAGTCTCCAGTGCTTTCTCCCAAAATTATACCTTCCTCTTAATTTCTGTCATTTTGTCTTCTGCTCTGATCACCAAACTCAGTGCCCACGGCTGCGCCTCTCTCCCTTGAAAACTCTAGCCCTTATTTGGATGTAGCTCCTTTGTGTTTACTCCTTCACCAAACATGAGGCACAGAGAAATATTAACAAGTAACTCTATAACATAATAGTGAAGAGCAATCTCTCTCTCTCTCTCTCTCTCTCTCTCTCTCTAAAGCATGGACAACATAGACTTATTTACAGTTTTTAAGCATAATTTCTGATGTTCCCTCCCTAACACCCCAGTCTATACCCCAGCAGAGTGTCCTCTGAGGACCAAAAACTTTGTTATACTGACTCCCAAGAACTTCTCTAAGGACCCATCTGGTTGAGATCTAGACTGTTGTAAAAAAAAAAAACTCTTTAGTTAAATCTATTTCCTTACAATCCTGGGACCATTCACTCTGTTTTGACATCTGAGAGACATTCTTCTTTTCAGTAGGTTTATGCAACCCAGCTATTTGATATGTACTAAGCCTCATTCTTGATGGAGGCTTTTAAGCCTAGATGATTAGTCCCACCCATTAAAAAAATTGTTATTATTATTTTATTCCCTGCCCTCACCCCTGAAGGCTCCCTCGTCTGTCTGCTTGTTGTCTGCTTATATTTAGGAGGCACCAAACCTGAGATTTCCCATGTGGGAAGCTAGTGCCCAACCACTTGAGCCACTTCCGCTCCTTGCTGGTTGCATCCTCTGCTGGTTGAATTTGCGTCGTCTTCTGGTTGCAGTGTCTGCTCGTCGCATTGTCTGCTTGTTGCGGCATCTGCTCATTGCAGCATCTTGCTCGTTGCAGCGTATGCTTGTTGCAGTACCTTGCTGCTTGCAGTGTCTTGCTGGTTGCGTGTCTGCTCATTGCAGTGTCTGCTTATCTTCTTTAGGAGGCACTGGGAACCAAACCCAGGATCTCCCATGTGGAGGTCCAACTGCTTGAGCCACATCCACTCCCCCCCACCCACTTTTCAACTTTTCTAAGATTCATTCATTCAAGTGAGACCCTTTCTCCTTTTCTTATAGCGAAAGGATTTTACTCATTTTAGGCTTACAGTATGTCCTAATTATACAGTTGAATAGCATTCATGGAATAATGGAAGATACAGCTTCTGGCCATGTTCATCAAGAACATGTTCATCAAGATGCTGGAAAATATCAGCATCTATTAAAATTGCTTGTATTCCCATGTCATTACTGTACCACAGTTGACAGTGCTTGGTAAGTCTATGTGATTTTGTCCATATTTTGACACACAGGTCTAAAGTGGTCATACTAAACATCCATTAAAGCAGTCAAACTGAAGTGTTCCACCTAAACCATTATTGAAGCTGTTGGCATCCTCTGGGCTCCACAATTTCTGCAGAGGAGGCTGGTATCTTCCAACCATTGATGTGTTGATATGCATGTGTGTTGTGTGTGTGTGAGTGTGTGTGTGTGTGTGTGAGTGCATATATTTTCACACATTTCTGCCTTTGTGTGTATGCAGAGAAGGAATAGGTCAATAAATCATTACACTGATAATAGATGAACAGTGCCTGTTTGCATTTAAGTCCTTGCTTGCTAGATCTTTAATTATAAACAATTTAATCAATAAACTACATAAAAGATGTTTCTGATAGTTGTTTTAAAATAAATATACTAAGACTTTTACATCGAAAAAGATATTATCCTCACTGAAGAAAGAACTCTGATTTTGCTGCCTTCATTTAAATGTTTTGGAGACTTCTTTATAGAAATTGCCTTCAGAGCCTTTAGCAAATTTTTTTGCATGTTTTCAATAGATGCAAATAGCAAATTTTCATTACTTATGAGTATGTTTGATTTTTGGAAACAGCCAATAATTATTTGTTGTATGTTCTGCTAAATAAAATGGCTGGTCATGCTAGGTATTATAATTTTAGAGAAGGAAATAAAATGGGGTATGATGATAAATAAGGAGATTTACTTATGCTACTCAAGCTGACTGCCTCAGATCTTTCTCTTCCCAGTTACATAGCTGAGGAGGGAATGGCTGTGTGAATATCAGCATGATATTGGTAGTTGCCTGAAAACCTATAACAATTTTTTCCCAAACAGAAGGTATTAACTTTAAAATCCTGCCATGAGACTGTACATTTTGTGAAAGGAGGGACAGTGTCTTTTTGTTCACTTTTGTATCTCCTACAGCTAATATACTGCATGGCACACATCTTTAGCATATTCAATAAATATTTTTTGAGCTGATAAAATGTAAACACACTGACTTTTCTCTTAAATAAGCATTGGTCTTACCATTGGCAAAATCAGTGTTAGCAAGATAATTTAAAAATAATTGTAAATTATAAATGACACGTGGTTAAGAGTATACTATTAACTATAGATTATTTTTATTATAATTAATATATTTTAAAAGATAATGATAATTGTTTATAACAGTAACCTAGGATTGTTTAGATTTTGCTATGTTCTCAGTAGACATTATAGGACAAGTGTTCACAGAAATTATGATGATTTCCAAGAATACTCTTGCTCCTCTCCTGAGCAGCCAGATTGATTCTGCTAAAATTCAGTAAGTACTGGCTATTGTTTGTCTCAACACCTCCACTAGCTCTGTATCTACTCAGACAGGCTCTGTCCAAGGGGCCTTGGGTCAGCTGTTCCCATTGCTTGGAATCCTCTTTTCTCAGATATCTACACAGTCAAATCCTTCATTGTGTATACGTCTTGGCTACAAACTATAAGATTCTAGAAGATATGTTTTCTAATTGCTTCATTAATCTTACGAGTCTTTTCAGGAAAAATGAGGTTCAATTTTGAGGAAATATAATTTGAAGTAAAATTAACTAAGATTAAAAAACAAACCAACCTGGAAATGCTATTAATAGACAGATGATCCTATTTGAAGTCAGAGGTAGATTTAAAAGCCTATCTTCACATTACAGGATTTCATATCTTTTCAATGAAAGGGAAAGAGATGCAGAAGCAGGATTTTCTAGTCTACTTATTAGTGTTGGTTGATTATTGAACATCTTCGTTTTAAAGTACATTAATATTATGAAGTGACAGATTAATAGTTCTTCAAAATTAGTCACTTCTGTTTACCCCATTATCAATTAGGTATGTCTTCTATATCATATTCCTAGAGTAACATTTGCTTAATAAAATATCTTCACAGAGCAATACTCCAGTGATATTTAGCCCAGAAATAAGCAAAAGAATTTCATAATTTTAGTAGTTCCAGCTGGAAAATGGGAAGTAGAGATGTTTGCTAAAGGACAAATGTTTAGTAGAAAGAAAATTATTCATTTCTTGGTTGTGTCTGGGTTATAAGGAAAATGGGGGAGATTTGCAAAAGATTGTGTGGAGGATATATCCTCTTGACTTTTTAAATTTTATTAATTTTTTTCTTGTTTTAATTTTTGTGTGTGGTTTTTTCTTTATTTAAAAACTTTTTTCCTCTTAACTTTTTAAGTAAATATAAACTTTAAAATGAGAATACCAATATACATCCTTAAGTATAAAGTTTACTTTATAAAGATACATGAATTCAGTTAAGTAGAACATTAGAGTTCTGATTAATACCTTTATATACTCCCTTGTTATCACTCCAATTCCAATCAATTTATAAGAATAACTTCTTTTATAAGGAAAAAATTCTGATTCTGATTTTTAAAATTCATATCTCTAACTTGAATTTAGCTATGGGAAACTTGTACCCAAGAGGGGATATGTCACATTAATGGTTTCGTAAGAGAAGCTTTAGTGCTGGGAACTAGAAGAGGAGCTGTTTAAACATACTCTAATTTTTTACCAGAATGATCATTTGCTGCAACTTTGGTTTGGAAGTTAAACTGTAGTTGGTATTTTAGAGAGACCAGCTATTTGTTCCTGGTGTTTTACCAGTAGGGAGATTGGTAAAGGATTGGTAAGGTCAGAGGAGCTTTATTTTTGAATTTATTGCATAAAGTAAGTAGAAGTGAAATAAAAGGTGGTTTGCAACTTAAGTTTGGAGGAAGATAGTCATTTTCAGCCTTTTTTATATGAACAATTTTTACTTGATATAACATTATTGTCACAAATCAAATAGGAATCTCACAGTAAAGCTTTCTTTGTTATATGCTTTGGAATATTATTACTGTTTTATTTTAAGCTTATTGTAAAACTGTGATTTCAGAGTCCCAGTGTTCCAATACCAACTATATAGTTCTTCCTGAGATAGATGAAATGTTAGGATCAGATTTGTATCAGCTTCCATATTATTGGTTTTCCTCTCACTTTCTTCTTTGACTTTGAGAACACAGCCGCAGCTGCCAAAGTTGGTTTGAGACTTTTCATGACTTCTCTCACTCACAGATTCAACTATCTAAGTGTTGAACTCTGTCCTTCTCTCAGGGATCAAGATAACCTGACACTGCTAGTCACAGAGAAGGAAACTGAACATCAAGGAGAGAGAGAAGTAAACTAGAGAGAAGTAATACCAGTGAATTTTAAGGCAAAAAAGAATGGAAATTCCCTCTGGGTATTTTCACATAGAATCATGTTATAAAACAGATAAAAATGTTTTATTGTTTTAGGCTCTTTGTCTGGAGGCATAAAAGTGCTGAGGAGATGGAGGGTCATAAAGTTCTTGCTTGAAAAAGAGCTATGATAATCTCGTCGACTGAATTTAGACTGTTGCAGAATGCCTTTTTTCTTTATAGCTTTTTTTACTTGTAAATACCCTTCTAAGTTCTTTCTGAATTTTGAGAATCTGTGTTTCACCTGAGAGCCAACACCAGATAACTCGGAACAGATGGCCACTTCTTTTATTGCCAAAACATTAATCCTTCTCCCACAACCCCAAATTTAAGATAATATTCATTTTAAAAGAACATGCTTATAAAGCCATGGTCATGTGTTACCCCTATAATTTGTTTTCACCATGACATTTGTCACTATCTGGTCTGTGTATTTGTTTATTTATTGCTTTTGTCCTCTAGCTAGAAGTAACTTCTATGTGAGGGAATGTTCACCTTATAATTCTATATTCCTAGCAGTGGGAGGCACACAGTAGGCACTCAAATATTGGTTGAATGAGTGAATAAATGAGGCACCCTAGACAGGTTTCTTCAATGGTGAAATAGTGCCTTATTTTAACTTTGCAGAAATTTCTGACAGGATTACTAGAGTCAAATACCTTTCACAAAGTATTTTCGGAATATTCCTTTGAAGGAGGGCTGTTTCCAGAGCATTCAGGGCAGCAGGGCATTTATACTTTTTTTCTGCCATTATCCAAATGTGGAAGGGAAGGGAATGTTTGACAAGGGAATATTCAACTTTTGAGTGCTTCTGTTTATCAGAACAGAATTTCAACCCTATGAGATAGGTTTGCTGGTCCCTGTACTTCGGTCAAAGAAACCAGGGCCCGTGGACTATGGTTTAGAACATGAACTTTGGTGTAAGACAGACCTGGGTGTGACTTTTTGCTACACTTTAGGTAACTGTGACTATAGGTATGCTCCTTTCATGATCCTCACACATTACCACAATGTTTATAAATTGGTGGCCATAGCCAGAAGTGATATACGTAAAGCCTGTTTGGTAAATTATAGTTGTCAATAACATCAGAATAAGTAAATTGCTAAACTTCAAACACTTCAAACCTTGGCCTGCTTTACTCTCAAGTCCATTGCCTCATTCACATGGCCATATAGATGCTAAGGAAAATTCTGATTGCTTCTGGAGCATGAACTTGGAGTCATATTTTACAACAAATGTAGAGCTCTTGATATACATAATTCATTTTGATTGCCCACTTGTTTGTTTCCATGGAGTTTAGCTTAGTTAGTCACTTAAGGTGTGGGGGAAAGGTTAAAGTATGTTTAATTTTCTTCTATCACCTATTAAATAATGGTGATATTTAATAGGTGGTATTGAAAACAAATTCTCACATCTTCAGGTGCTGGGCAGCTGGCTTATGCAGACAATTTTTTTGTAATCATTGGATCTTAATGCCAGAATGTCTGGTACCCCAGTAGACTGCTGGTTTGCCCACTGATTCGATTGCTGTGAGGCTTGCTATGTAGGGAAGGGTCTCTCCATTGTAAGTCCAGGAAGTTGCTCAGACCCTGGCATGCTTCACTGTTAGGATGGTGAGAAGATAGAGTTCCTTACAAAGGAAAATAATTCTGATGCAAACATTGGTGCACACACACACACAAATACACATCAGACTGCTATCTATGATGCCAAATGCATGGTCAGTTAATATCCTTATCACAGTCAAAACCTTGGCACCATTTGACACCAAGGACAAATCCCTTCTTGAAATTTTTTTCTTGGTTTTTATTTTGAAATAATTTCAATCTTACTGTATAGTCGCAAAAATAATACAAACCCCATATAGAGAATTGCAAACTATTTCCACTCAGATA
>PVKH010020871.1:0-14481 GCA_004027955.1 Chaetophractus vellerosus | reverse complement strand
TTGAGGCCTTGGGTTGAAGGAAATTCTATCCAGAGAGATTTGACTTTAATTCCTCTATGTTTTTTTGCAGAATTTTAAATATGAGGTACTTTTAAACTAAATTTTCAGACTAAAAATTCCCAAACCATTCAGTTGGAGTGCTTCTACAAACACATTTGAGGACCTTTCAAGTACTTATTGATAACCTATCTTCTTCATATTTGAAAGGAAAAACATTCTCCTTATTAGACTTTTTTATCCCTAGTATTTTTTTTTAATATTTAATTATTTATTATTACATATCTCCCCTTCTCCCCGTTGCGGCGACACGCGGAGACTTGGTCACTGCGCAGGCGCGGCTTTCCCCGCTTGTGGGCAGCTTCTGCTTCTATTCACAGCCGGCTCTCAGTTCGCGGGTGGCTGGCTGCGCTCCATTCGCAGGCCACCTGCCCTGCCAGTGGCGGCTTTGTGCCCTGTCCGTGGCAGCTTTTTGCCCTGCCCACGGTGGCTCTGGCCCGCCCATGGCGGCTTGCCATTCTCAAGGTGGTCTGCCCGCTAGGAGAGGTCCCCGGGAACAGAACCCGGGGCCTCCCATGTGGTATGCCGGTGCCCTATCCACTGGGCTATCGAGGCGGCCCCCCTAGTATTTTTTAAGGAATAGCATGATTATTACCTATCTTCAGGTTCATGAAAGTGTGAAAATAGGTCTTTTTCTTATTACATACATTCAGCAGTGGAAAGTTTACTCTTCAGAAGCTTAAAATGCAGGCATGTAAGCAATGAGAATAATTTTGTTTGTATTTAAGGCCTACCAAACTGACAAACATTAAAATACACATTTTTACTGCCCAGCATATATTTGATTCCCAGGCACACACATACATGCACACATGTATTAGTATTGTAAAAGCTCAGCATAACCTTCATACAATCCTAATGGTAATGTACTATTATATTGCTTCTAGAAAGTAATTTGGTTTCATGTATCAAGTCTTGAAAAAGTGCACTTTTTTATTATGATTTCACTCTTGGGAAATTTCCTAAGGAAATAATTAAGATTTTGCAGAATAATTAGAAAGACGTTCATTACAAAATTATGTATAATAGTGAAGAAAAAAGAAAAGAAAACTGGAAGAAATGTAAATATAAAATTAAGAATGGTATGGACATGCTTTGTGTATTAATGAGATGCAATGCCATATATTTTATTGAAAATAATATTTACAAAGTGCCAATTTTAAGCACATTAAAACTGTTAACTAACTTAATATTCATAACAATACTATTAGATAATTGCTGTATTGTTTCTATTTTACAGATAAGGAAATTGAAGCACAGAATGTTTAAGAAATGTGCCCAGTGTCCCCCAGCTCTGAAGTGGTAGTCCCAGATTGAAATTCAGGCCATCAATCTCTACTGTCCACACATTTAACCAAAAATTTGTGCCTTTTCCACTATAATACCATATTTTACTAATGGAAGCTTGAAATCTATTCTGTTTAAGAATAAATGACAATATCAGGAAAAATATAGTTTGTATTATTGCATAAAAAGAAGACAATAATTTTATATATGGTATGATTGTAATACAAATATGTATGCATGACTGAGAAAAAAATCTGGAAGGATATACACACATACTAACAGTTACTCTCTTTAGATGATGGAATTATGGCAGAATTTTTAGCTTGTTTTTTGTTTTGCTCCTAATTTTCTATAACAAGGATAAATTGCAATATTCCTTTTAATCATAATCCTATATAAATAAAAGCAGGCAGTTAATTATAACATGTATTTGAATATGAAAATATAGTAATAGAAATCCAGTAAAATCTCATTTAATTAACTGAAACACAATGAATGGCAGAAATTTTTTGTATTATTTGCTTACTTGGCTTGGCACTTCTGGAAAGAAGCTTTAAGAAAGATAGCAATGTCCAGAAATTTCTGTGACTGGGTTGCAACATTCAACCTAGTCTGCATCTATATTATTTGTACATTTATCAGATGGATCCCATATTTTAATTATAGGCAATGCTACTAATTATATTTCAGTAAACTAATAAGCACAGCAAAAGAGTCAACTTGGAAAAACATAAAAGAGAAAATTTGAGAGCTGCATTTCTCTCATTATTAGGTGGCTAAAAATGGCTTGATCCAGATTGTGCTTTCCTTAGGTTCAGGTTGAGTTCTTCCCCTCTTCTGGCAGCTGCCAATGTAATGCTTTACTTGCTGCCAGAACACATCGTCTCTTTTATGGTAGCCTTAACTATAGTTGTTACTGAGTAATTTTATGCCTTGAACCTTGGAGAAGTCTCTTCACATATGTGACATCTTCCTTCACTTACTAACATTACAATTCCATTGCTGCTCACTGGATTCTCAGACAGCTAGCACAATGCTGCATACTCTGGCTGTATCTCCATCTTGGGCTGACTCTGACAATGGAATTGGTAGCACCTAAACTCCTTGCTTCTTCATTACATGTAGTTCCAATTTATAGGAAAATAGCACACTGAGGAAATGCAACATCCATTTTTTTTGTATAAGATACGGGATTCCCATACACCGCCTCACCACCAACACCTTGTATTGGTGTGGAGCCTTTATTGCAACTAATGAGAGCACTTTTTTTTTTTTATCATTTTACTTTTTTTAAACTGTAGTTACTTTTGTTATACTTGATGAAAGACTATCAAAAAAGTACTATTAACTAACATCCATAGTTTTCAGTGGGTATATTTTTTCCCATCCATTAACAAATAATTATTTGGTCCAGATCATTGTGTGATGCTTTTTAAAACAGAACAGTAGTTTGTTATCAAACACAGTGCAATATAATGAATGAGTAAGCACAAGAGAAGATCTCTACCTCCATCTCCACAACTAACTAAAATTTTGACTATGGACAAATCAATTAATATTTCTTGGTCTCAAGTTCTTTATTAAATAAAGATAAATCATTCTTTGCCCAGGTAAAGAGAGACAACTAGACTACATTACTTCTTTAATTTCCTAGCATAAACATAGCCATTTAAATGTGTTTATGTATTGGAAGGAGATGCAGAGCGCTGTCAGGAAGCCATTTGGAAATTTAGTGCCTCTTCTGAAGCCTCTCAGAGGTTATCTTCAAGCACAAGGTTTAGAGAACTATATGCAGAGAAGGAAGAGAGTGAGAAGTTCATCTGTGCTAAACGCTTCATCTTTTCTCTACTGGTAGATATTGTATAATGCCAAAAGGTATAAGAATTTGTAGTATTTGCTTAATAACCCAGAAATTTTCACTGAAATGAGATTATTTTGTATCCCTGCACAGTGGCTCTTCTGCTTGCTATTTATCTAAGATTATCTTCAGTATGGAAAGATCATGAAATTCAGATTTGACACATAGGATTTAAATCTGAACAACTCTGGGTCCTAAACTTCTGTTTCCTTCAGCAAATTATAAAAGGTCCCAAGAACATAATAGCCATAAAGAACTCTGAGACTACACTACACTATTTCACAGGTCTGGAAGTTCATTATGTGGGCCTTGGTTAGCACTGCGGTTAGAGTACAATTTCCAGGTAATGCACCATAATAAATTGTCATGTCACCTTGGAACGTTATAGTTGCCAGTAATTTCATCTCTGAAATAAAAACCCATGATGTACAACTCAGTGATTTGGGATATGTCAAATGTAATCACCAAAACAGAAATCAGCCACGTAGATATATCTTTCTTTCCATCCAAGTCTCTGAACCGATTTTATTTTCAGTGATTCCCTTAGTAATTGAGGGTGAACCATATACTGTTACTTGTAAACTTTAGGCAGAGTTCAATCCCAGATGTTAGAAGAACAATGTTCATATGACCCACTAGAACTAATATTCCAAACCAGAGTGATAATAAATTTCTTCCTCACCTCACAAGGCAACTGTGCTCTGAGGAAAGTAGGCCACATAGAAGGATAACGACCCCATGTGTATAACTGTAAACCTTGCCAGCCTCACTTGGAATCCAGTTTTTAATGTGAAATAAGGAAATCTATAAATGTGAAATCGAAAGGTGGAGCTTTTGAAGTCATGAAGAATATGGAAATAAAAGCATAAAATCCCTATCAGATGAACTAAGGTTGAGATGTCTGTACATTTCCCAATGGCCTTTTAATTTGTTGATTCAGAATATCACAGCAGAAACATTTATCAGGGATCTGATGACCTATCCTAGAAACTTTTCCAGAACTTTTTCTTAATATGGCCAAACTCAAAAAGATTGGGAAGAGTATAGCAAAGTCTTTCTTTCTCTGGACTCCAGTTTATACCTGGAAGACTCTATATTATGATGCTACCATGATTCTGCTTCCATTCCAAAACAGGCTCTGAGATTTGCAAATATTACCAGAAGGGCATGACATCAAAATTCCTTGATATTTTATGTTAGAAAAATAGATTGATTCTTCTGGTTTCTGAATGAAACTTGATATTTAAAATATTTTAGGAATTTAGTGAGTATATCATATTCTTGGACATCATGATGACATTTGCTTATCATCCACCACTTCTGACTACTAATTGATTAAGTTATTATAATGATACACACCTATGTAATGTAATAATTTAAAATATTTTACATAAAATCATCTGAAGATTTATATCTAGTTCAAATATATGTTTTAACATGTTAACATTAT
This sequence comes from Chaetophractus vellerosus, assembly GCA_004027955.1. Taxonomy (NCBI): domain Eukaryota; kingdom Metazoa; phylum Chordata; class Mammalia; order Cingulata; family Chlamyphoridae; genus Chaetophractus; species Chaetophractus vellerosus. The sequence goes on along the minus strand of PVKH010020871.1, from coordinate 9,829 downwards.
ATAAGAGAAGAATCTTTTTGTGACTCATCAGATAAATCAGAACCATACTCTAAGTCAAATATAAAGTTAAATTCTAAAGCACATGTTCTTAAATATATTGTTATCAAATAATTCTATAGTTGATATTCATTTACTTCACACTTGCTCAGCACTCAGCCCTAATTTCTCCATGCTCTCAAAATAATTATACAGAGATTGTCTTATGTAAAACTATTTCTCATATTATAAATGTCATGAAAATATGTTAAAATTGGTTGTTTACTAAGCTTTATAAAGCATACAAAAATCAATGATCATTTGTGAAAGATAGAGTTTTAAAACGCTATAAAAAACAAGTAAATATTACCAATTTTATATCTGGATAATGAGCAAGTAAGTAATATTTTTCTTTGTATTTGATTTTGTTTATTTGTTAGTCTTTTCATTATAGACATAGTTAATGATTATTTAGCACTCACTAAATACACATATATTGTGCATATTTTATCTGATTTAATCATTACAAAAATCGACAAAGTGGGGGTTATTATTACCTTCATTTTAGGGATGTAAAACCTGAGATTCAGAAAGGTTAAATAATTTACTCAGTGCCACACAGCTATTTAGTAGCAGAGCCAATAACCTATGCTTCACTAATTTAGAGAAGAATACAATCAAGTTAATTTTTATATATAATATATATAGAAACGAGAGTGAGAGTGATTGAGAGAGAACTAGAGCACAAGAGGGAGTGAGAGATTGGAATCTAAGTCTACTTCCTTTCAGAGAAAGGTTCACTAGTTATGATGAAGTGCCCCCACATAAAACAGTGCTGGATATGTTGTCACAAACATAATTTAAAATGCAGAGCTCAGCTTCCAAAAAAGTTAAAGAAATACTGAAGAGCTAAAAATAGAGAATCATAAGATGACCCTAACCATTACTGCAGCCGCTCTGAGGGCAAATGCCTATCTTAGTGAAAAGAGGCTTGTGTCATTAACAGCCATGAGATACAACATTATTTGGGTCTCAAAGGTGAGAAACATCACATGGACCCTCCATAAAATTCCCAGAGAAGAGAAGAGCAAAAGCATGGACTAAAAAAATCTGTACTCTTGAAAAAAGAGATGGCAATGTCAATGAGACTCGTCTTCTCAGCTTGGCTTTCAGGTGGGAAGAGTTTTGTGTATGTGTGTGGTTCCATAACCACAGTCTTCCTTCATTTGGATTTGGGGTTCATTAATATTGTATACGCAACTTAGAAAACCCAAGCTAATAAATTTGCTTAAATTTTTTTTGTGGTTGGTAGCTTCCAGGGCACCTGGCAGAATCAAACACAAGGCATCTTGGGTAAAGCATCCATTCAACACAAGACACCCTAGTGTACCAATGACTTAGACCCATTGATCATTAGTTTACAAATGAAAATTATATATATATATATATATATATATATATATATACACACAGAGAGAGAGAGACAGAGAGACAGAGAGAGACAGAGACAGAGGGAGAGAGAGACAGAAACCATCAAGAAGAGGGTCAACAAACATAATAAATAGCAACATGATACCATAAAGTTTTCAGATGTTGGAATTATTGAAAAAGGAAAATAAAATAATAATAACTCAAATGCTTAAAAATTAAAGAATATAAAATGTGACCAAGGATCAAAACACTACCAAAAAAAGCCAGGCTAACTTGGCCCTTTCCCTAGGGGTGGTTGGGGGTCAGACTTATATCATGTAGCTCAAAGCCCTTTCTAATCACATGGTTGGTCTGTCTGGAATGGCCAGCTCCCTTCCTACCCATCTCTTTTGTGTAAAGCTATCAGCTGTGGTCATAGGCCCTCACCATGAATAACAAAATCATGCTTTTCACTGAGGAAATTCCAAGGGTTTTTAAGGTTGCCTCCCAGGAGAGGCCAGACATCTCTTTGGAGACCAAATTCCTTAATATTCAAGTGCAGTTCAAGTAATTTATACACAGAGAAGTGTAATATCTTTAGGAGGGATTTGCAGTTACTGTATAACAAAAGGTTAAGAAAAATTTATTATCACAGATAAAGATAGCATATGGGTATTACTTACAGTCTCCTCTGATTAATTGAAATTCTCTGCCCTGGATAGCTGCTGTTAGAAAGTGAAGCAACATCTGAGAGTGTGAGGAAGTCTTTCAGGTAATTTAGAAATGTCTACCATCATCAAGGAACTGAGAATTTGTAGAGTAAACTCCTTAAGTTTGCTTTCCTGCTGTATAAATTTAGCTCAAAATGAAATTTTTAGCTGAGATAAGATCAACTAGATTTATTGAATTCTTCCTATGGGCCAAACATTTGTCAGTCAACTCAGGGCAAATCTGGGAGGTGGGCATTTTTGTTCTCCCTTTTTATAGATGAAGAAACTGCAGCATTGTGAGATTAAATAGCTTGCCCAATGTTACTTTCTGAGATACTAGAAGGTGAAATTTCAGAGAGTCGAGTGATTTTGCCCCTGGTTTTACTAACCATGATCCAAAAGGGCCTCTCGTTGTCCAGTGGTTCAGAAACAACAGAATGGTAGATGTGAAGCATTTTTCACTGGACACTGGGCTAGTGTGATCTGTGTCAACTTGGTCCCACTGGATTGCACAGTATTAGCTCCAGGATACAGAGCCTTAGGCCTTCAAATTTAGATCCTCATCATGGAGGACTAAAGACTGAGATATGATGCTTAGACTATACAGAAACAGTGAACATGGGAAAAGGGAATTAGTATAGTCATTAAGAGACTGGTTCATAGTAATACAGGAACCTGTAGAATCTTGAACTTAATACTGAATCAACATTTGCCCAGTTCATTTTTGTTCACTACTTATGGCAAGACATAGATTTGGTTTGGATGTTTTGTTCTATCTAAAATTACTAGACAAGTAGAACTTGGGGTGGAAAGATAGAGGGTGAGAGTAGAAGGTAACCATATAGAAGGCAATTTAAAAGTAGAAAAGATAAGAAAGCTGCAGTTGGCATCCCTGGAATAATTATTTACTGTCTGATTTAACTATGCAAACTGCCTATCTCTGAGCACCAGCAAAAACAGCCACAGCTTTTGTCTACCACACACCTTTCTCTAAGGTCTGATCATCACTGCAGCAATAATAGGTTTGCAAAGCCACAGAAACCATAATGATATGGCTATTGTTATAATTAAAGCGTTCTTTAGCTCCAGCTCCTCAGCCAAATTTTGATGCCAGGCACACAATTATGAGAACTCATCTTTAGTTGCTGGTAAAAATTATTCGCTATTTCTATAACCAAGGAAACGATTACCTGTCCCCAAATTCTTTCCACTCTTTGGTAGTTCATAACTTTACACTTTACAATTCTATTCAGCTACTTCAGTTTTTCAAAATTGGACTTGGAACTGTTTGACACAGTCATCTGCCATAGCCCCAGCATTTCTGACTATCATTGTCCAAAAATGAAATGCATGTCCTTTAACTTTCTTTTACATAATGTGAGTCATCATGATGTAACTTCTTTTCTCAAGCACTACATTTCTGGAGTAGTGGGATTCTGCCTGTCAGTTCTGAATGCCCTCCACCATTTTTTGTTAGAAGATAAGCATGCTTGATGTAATAAAACACATTTTGCTTTGATTTGATCCACCAGAGTTCCTGTTGGTGAAGATTAGGTCTCACCAAGACACAAGTTATGTTTTGTTAATTTGGTAATCTGATTATGATAAATAAAGGTATCCAGGATTTCACTTAAAATCAGCAAATATTTTTTGTTGTCCAAAAATTAAAAAGAGTTGTATTAACCATAGATAACAATCACTAAATCTAACCATGTTTTGGTTTTATGTAGTTTAAAATTTTTTGTTTGTTTTTTTAATGAGGTACCAGGGATTGAACCCTGGACCTCGTACGTGGGAAGCAGGCACTCAAACCACTGAGCTACACTCACCCTCCTGTTACAGATTATATCTCCAATTGTAGCTTAGTTAACTTTTAACCCATATTTTTATCAAAGTTTATGGCAGAGCATCACTCTTAGGGGGATAGTCACAGGTTGGGATGGGCAATTTTGTTATTATTTTTTAAATATGGAAATAATAAAATTTTTTCCATTAGCAATTTGTGTAAAGAGATCATTATTATGTTGTGATTAACGGTTCTTATCCTTTATATATATATATACATATATAAAATCCTTTATATATATATATATAAAATACTGATAGAAACTATCTTATTTAATGCATTTAATGAGCTAGTAAATATATTCAAGTTTCATTAGAATCATTTAAATGTTCTAAAAAACATAAATGGGATGTATACACAGCATAAAATGGTTCACCACAGTTCAGAAGGCATAAAATGTGCCATGAGCTGCTTAACTGCATGCCTTACTCCTAGAAATGTGAAGATTTGCCTTCTGCTTCTTCTTTTTGAGCTCTAAAGGGTACAATAAGTTTCTCCAAAAATTCCTTAAGGGGAACAAATTCTGTCCTTATTCTTTATGCATTTTGCTGTAGTTGAATCCACTAGCTGGGGAAAATGCTGGGGAAGGTTTCCCTACTGAATTATTGCCCTTAAATTTATTTGACTTGGGTCAGAGAACTAGAGTATTAAGTGTATGTATGAATTGAATTTTTATGATTTTCCTTAAAAAAACTGAGATGTATCACTGTTGCATGGATTTCTTAATGTATTCCCCTAGAAGAGCAACATTAAATTGTACATGAAATCTTTGCCTTTGTAACTGGTCAAGAACAGGCATTTTCTCTATTTGAACCTAGAAGTATTTCCAAAAAAAAAGATACATGTTTGTTTGCTGTTCTTTTAGAACGGGGAATGGGTTGGTTTCAAGAGAAGAATATTACTGTCATCAATTTAGAAAGCTCAAAATTATGTGCCAAGAAAACCCATAAAATGCCATATGTCTTCACCCCCGAAATTATGATAATAAAATGCTAATAACATGTCTGTTCCACATAATTCAAATGCCTCAATTTCCCTATATTCAAGAAATGAGTGGGCAAATTTATCTCATCTGTTGGCTAGCGGCACTGTGAGGCATTAATTTCAGAATTATTCTTCTTCCTCAGTTGAAAGCTGCTAGGACTATAGTAATATGAATTATGCTATGAGACAGTCTTTATATTCCAGGCAGACTGCTTTTTGGAAATTTGTACCCTTTGAATTTTAAAATGATTATTTATGTCAAAACTTTGTTCTGGTTGCCTTTGATAAGCCTCACAAATACAATGAATTACTTGTGCTTTCTTTTTAAAACTGACTTTGAATCTTTTAAGACAAGTTTCTTAGTCACAATAGACTTGTTTCTACTTGCAGCGCATACAGTAATCTCGACTGCAGCTTCCTGCCGGGCCTAGGATGTCCTGCCGAATTTCACATGACCAACACTATAACAGGACTGCTTGCAACCCACTGATTGTTTACTTCATATTCTCAACTCAAGATTGTTCATCTCTTTTCCCCCAGATGCTAGTTGTTATTAAGCTACTGTGACATTTTCAATCTTCTAAAGAAGGTCATTTTAGATTTTCAGATTAAGATGGTAGCCAGCAAGTGCTTTTCCCAGGTTTTCATTGAAAATAAAGAAAGGAAAATAAAGTGGTAGCAATGGTAATTAGGAAAATTGGTTTAAAATCTGTCATACCTTAAGAGATTTTCTAATAAGCAAAAGATGCTGGTTTAGAGCATCAGGACAAAGCAGGAAATCAGTAGATTAGGCCTATGCCCGACGTATTTCCATATAATCCTAATGCCTCCATTTCTCTATTTGTAAGAAATAAGTGGACAAATTTATCTCATTTCTTGGCTGGGGGCACTGTAAGGAATTATTTTTAGAATTATTTTTTCTCCTCAGATGAAAGTTGCTAGGAGCATTTGCTGCCTGAGGGAGGGCAGCCATACCTCTTACTACATTGGATTTGCTTTATGAGGCAGGCAGGCAGTGAGAACGACTTCATTTTCCTATTTCCCCCATTGGTATTTCTTTTTGTCTGCATCACTTATCATATAAATTTCTCAGCAGTGTTACCAGAAGGAGGAGTGGGAAAGCAGTAGAGCACTACATCCTGGAGTGTGGAATCAGTGACAGAAAATGGGTAGAACAGAGCCCTCTGAGGGTACAGTTTTATTGGATTGTTTCAGGCGAGAGAATTACAGACTGCTTCAAATTGTCTGGAAAAAGTGTCCTTCTCACAAACAGGAGATCAGGCACGGTGAGCAGGCAGCCTCTCCTCTATCCAGTAGAGCCATGCCAGATAAATGATTGCTAGATATTGCAAATTTGGCTTTGGTCTAAAGCAACAAACAATCAAAATATCTGTCATGTGAGAGGTATTTTTAACAGTTCTACACTGATACTTCTCAGCATGTGCTCCATGTTCCACCTGCATCAGCATTTTGCTTTGGAAGCTTTTTAAACATATAAATTCCCCAGTCTCCCTTTCCCCACATTTGTCAGCTTTGTTATGATAACAAAACTGAAGTTTCAGTGACTTACAACTATAAACATCTATTTAGTACCCAGGTGTTCTGGAACTCTTACTTACATGTTTTCTGCTTCTTAGATATTGGCTGGAGGTGCAGCTACTGCAGGGACAAACAGAGGGCAAGTTCAAGAGGCGGATCAGAACCACATAATTTATTTAAAACTCATGCTTGAATGTGGCTTGTGTTACTTAAAATTGCATTTCATTGGCCAAAGTAAGACACCAATAGTAAAGCATTACAAACCATGCAGCAGTGGGTGGAAAGGATACTACTTTTACAAAGAAGGAAGAAAATCGTTGTGAAAAATACTATAATCTCCCACAACATGAGAAAATATTTTTCAGTGGGTCAAGTGAGGCCCATGAGTTGATTTTTGCAGCCCTCCCAGGGCATACCCATACATATTAAATTTGAGAAGCAACAAATCACAAAAATACTGAGAAGTTTTGTGTTCTTTCTTATATGATTGTGTGGGTGTTGCACTCAATATGCAGAAGAAGGAAATCATATTTTGGGAAAATATTTCCTGAAAGCACTTTTTAAAAAATCTTTTTTGTGTTATTTTATACCATTAAATGGAGACTGTTGAAGATTGGATAAATGGTGAAATGAAAAGACAACATGTTGAATTAATAGAGAGTGGATTATGAAATAAGCAAAGGAGAAACAGTACTTGAAGAGGTAAATATTCAATATCAAATATTGAATCCTAATTGGGAGCATTGAAGAACTTAACTAAATATGCATAGTATCAAATAGGCATTATGGAGGACAACCTTGAATGAGCCTTAACTATAGAGGAATGCATAAAGAAGATGACATGCTAAAGCAAATGATGAGAGGTATGTAAACGAGAGAATGTGAATTCAACATTCAGATAACTTGGCCTTACAAATAAAAGAAGAAAACACAATGGAAGCAATATAAAATTTTTATTTTCTGGAGAGAATAAAGGATAAGTGTGCTTGTTGAAAGGGCACAGTGAGTACCAGACAAATTATTGAGATGATCCAATTCCAAGGTATATATTTGTGAAATATTTGAATTTAAAGAAACATTTTGAAAGTATCTAGAGGGAAAAGGAGATAATTTTAAATGTCCACTGTATTGGCACAGCCTCAGTTTTCTACCACATAATATATAGAACTTTAAGCCAACAAAGCAATATCTGTAGATATTTGAGGAAAATATTGTGAACTGAGACTGCTATATATAGCCAATCATTTTCCTCTTCTAAAGACAATAAAATTATATTGCTATACTTTCAAAGCTTAAAGTGTATGCCATCTACATTTTCCTTCTGATGTATTCCAGACATGAGAGTTTTGTCAATATAGCGCAAAGAATTCTTTCAAATGTTATATATTGAAAAATTAATCATCTGGGTCTAAACATTTAAAAATATAATAACAAAAATATTAAGTTTTGGAGGGTGGGTAGGAAGAAATAAAAGCAGTCTAAATTCCTCATCCTTTATCAACACAATATTTGATGCAATCTGAAAACTTGACAATATATAAATGGAGAAATAATATTAGGGTATATTCAAATGGTATAGACTTTGAAAGCACAGTTTCAAAGATATTTAACAAATGTTTATTATATTTGCTTAAATAAACTATTTTACATATATTAATAGGTATATTAAATCTTTAAAATGTACATGTTGTATAGTATGATTTTGATAGATATTCATGAAGTAAAACAAAAATCTATAAATATAAAAAACACCCCAGTGGCAGTGAGTACAACTATCACCCAGATCTTGGTTTCTAATACTATTCTCCAATGAAAAGAACCAGGGATCCTTGAGAAATGGCTAATTTTAGGCCTGGAGCAGGGAATATACAAGACTAGCCTGGAGCATCTTCTAATGACCAGAAGGAAGGTGGTGCTCAAAACTCAAAACACACATACACAAACACAGTAATGGGGGGTTGCCAAAGAGATACAGCAACCAACTGAAAGAACTCCCAGTGACCAAAGCAGGAACAATTTGAGCAACAAAACTAAGTATTATTGGAATATAACAGAAAATTGTAAAATAAAAATCCATTGGTTTATACTGATATAAAAATGCTTGAATGAATAAATTAATGAGAGAGAAGATAGAAATCACCTGTGCAGGAGAATTCCAAATAAGTTTCATAAAGACCACACCCTCAAGGTGGTAGAGCTTAACTCCTAATTCTTTAAGAATGAGCTGCTTAAAGTGACTTTCTTTCAAAAAGTACAGTGTGAAAAAAGAAAAAAACAGGGATAAAAAGAGTGGCTCTACAGTAGAGAAACCTGAAAAATGCTACCTCAGTCAAGTGATCAAGTCAACATCAACAGTGATAAGTTACACTGATAGTATGTACCCTTGGTTTAATGGGATAAAAATGGACACTGACCTCTGAGGTCTTCCTCCAAAAATCCATAAGATCTAATTTTGAGAAAAGCATCAGCGAATTCCAAACAAGGACATTCTACAGAATACCTGATCCATACTCCTCAAAACTGTCAAAGTCATCAAAAACAAGTGAAATCTGACAAACTGTCACAGATGGCACAATGTGATATTACAAATGGGATCATGGGACAGAAAAAGAACATTAGGGCAAAACTTTTTTTAAAATATGTACTTTTTTGTTTTTTAAAGGATAATTAGATTACATAAATGTTACACACAAAAAAATATAGGACTTCCCATATGTTCCACTCCCCACACCTCCCACAACCTCCCACATAAACAACATCCTTCATTAGTGTGGCATATTCAATGCAATTGATAAACACATCCTGGGGCATTGACTGAGCATAGACCATAGTTCACACACTGTGGTTTACACTCTCTCCCAATTCTGCAGGTTATGGGAAGATATAAAATAACCTATAACTGTCATAGGCAAAAACTTTTGAAATCTGAATAAAGTAGTGACTTCAGGCAATTAAAATATATCAGTATTGGGCCATTAATCACAACACATGTGCCTTCAATAACATGGGAATCTGTGTTACCCATAATTTTCTGGAAATCTAAAACTATTCTATAAACTAATGTTTATCAAAATATTATAGGAAAGGGCCCGGCTAGATAGCTCAGTGGATAAAGAGCGCGCTGGGAAACCACATGGGAGGCCCTGGGTTCGGTTCCCGGGGATCTCTCCTAGCGGGCAGACTGCCTTGAGAATGGCAAGCCGCCATGGGTGGGCCAGAGCCGCCGTGGGCAGGGCAAAAAGCTGCCACGGACAGGGCAAAAGCCGCCACGGGCAGGGCAGGTCACCCGCAAATGGAGCGCAGTCAGCCACCCGCGAACTGAAGCAAGAGCCGGCCGTGAATAGAAGCAGAAGCCGCCCACAAG